>PVKY010002028.1:0-27985 GCA_004027775.1 Bradypus variegatus | reverse complement strand
GGGTGGCAGAGCCAGGATTTAAACCCCGGTCACCTGACTCCAGAGACCACAGTGCCCGCTGCCACTGTCTTTCTCTGCCACCCCCTCCCCCCAGTTCCATAAAATGGGCGTGATGATGCCAATCCGCAGGTCTGCAGCAGGGAACAAGGGGTCCAGGTCCAGGCCCATGTGAAAGATGGGGGTTCAGATTAGAAGCGAGGGTCGGGCAGGAGGGAGGAGGTCTTCACCCCAGGAGTGGCACGCAGACCGCAGAGCAGGCCCTGGGAGGCCGGCAGGTGCGTGGAGCAGCAGCAGCAGGCCGGGGGTGCGGCTGACGGGGTGGTCGTGCCCACCTGCCTCCCAGGTGCTCCTGATGGCTCACGCCCTGAGGCGCATCCTCTACTCCACCTGGTGCCCGACCAATTGCCAGTTCGCCTTCATCGCCCGAAATCCACGGAGCCCAGCCAGCAATCTCTTCTGCCACCTTTTTGTGGGCAGCCAGCCTGGAGAGGTATCTGGGGCCCAAGGCAGGGGGCAGGGGGGAGGTGCTGGGCATCAGTTCAGGTTCTGGGGATCGAAGCCTCTGAAGGCTTAGCCAGGCTGGCCTGAGCCCCCTCTAGGCACGTGGCCCTCACCACATTAGCTCCTTCTGTGGCTCTGCCCATTGAGGATGCCACAAAAGCGAGGCATCCAGGGCCCAGCCAGGCAGTGGAGACTGGAGGGCCCACCTCCAGGCCTTTGCTTCTGCTGTTCACTCTGCCTGGAATGCCCTTCCCCTTCTCATCCTGCCAAATTCCAACTTGCCCTTCAAAGCTCAGCCCACTTTGACCCCTAGATCTTCTTCCTGTGGGGTTCTGCGGCATGAATCATACTCCTTCAGCAGTCTGTTCCTAATTACAGGCACCTGTTTTGAGAGTAGAGCCTGGGTCCAAGTCTTCAACTGCTCCAGTGCCTGGCCCTGTGCAGTTGGGGTGGGGGGTGAGTGGGGAGATCTCGACAGTCAAGGCCAGTCAGACAGTTGTGAATGACCCAGCCTTGGCAGCTAGTTGTTCTGCAAGCAGAAGCTGGGTTTGGTTCCATCCAGTAAGCATTTGCTATCGCCCCTGGATGGCAAGCCCTCTGCTGGAGTCTCGGTTACAACGTGATAGGGCTGGTGCAGTATATGATGGGTAGAATGTGCTGGCCCAGCCAAGTGCTGGGCCTGTACTAAGGCTTTTCCATGCTCTACTTAACTGATCTTCAAAGGAGCACAAGGAGGTGCAGTGCTCTATCCAGGGTCACACAGCAGCTCCTACGTGGCAGAGCCAGTCTTGGAAACCCAGGCACTGGGAGTCCAGGGCCTGGGCTCTTCGCCTCTCCTCCAAGAGGGCAGAAACCCTGGCAGAACCCTGGGAATAAGAGTGCATTTTGCTCATGGCTATATTCCCAGCTCCAAACATGGCACCTGACACATAGGAGATGCTCAGTTGTTGTTAAGTGAATAAAGGAAACTGGAAGGGGAGGCTTTGAAGGATAAATAGTTTTCCCAGGAAGCATGGGAAAGAGCATCCCATGGTCAGTGAATTGATCCCTGAGGAGTTTCACAGATCTCTCCCGACTGAGCCCACCCTGGTCACCCTCTCTAGATCCAGATCCTGCACCTGCTCCTCTGCCGTTCCTTCCAGCTCGCTTACCTCCTGCAGCATCCTGAGGAGCGGGCGCAGCCTGAGCCCTTCCTGGGACCTGCAGGGGATGTGCCCCTGAAACCACTGCCCAGCCCCAGGGGTCTTCCTGTCCTGGTGCGGGAGCCCTTCGGCCGAGATCAGCTGTCACAGAACGTCCATGCACTGGTCTCCTTCCGGCGGCTGCCAGCAGAGGGGCCAGCGGGCAGTGGGGTATGCAGCGCCCCAGCCAGGGAGTGGGCAGTGGACAAGGAAACTGGGTGAGGGTTTAGGGTCCCCAGGGAACATGTGGTGGTGGCAGGGGACTGAACCTCAGTGGGAAGGGGCTTTGCCTGGCCCAACACGGCTGGGCCTGAGTCTGCTGCCTGCATTGTGGGCTCCCTGGTGCCCTAGAAGGAGCTGCCAGAGTCGGAAGGCCGAGGAGGCACCCGCCATATCCGCCTGGGGAACCCCTACTGCTCACCCACGCTGGTGCGCAAGAAGGCCATCCGCAGCAAGGCCATCCGTTCGGGGGCCTACCGCGGCTGCACCTACGAGACTCAGCTGCAGCTGTCGGCTAGGGAGGCCTGTGAGTGTGGGTGCCTGGCGCATGCCCGTAGGCTTCTGTGCCAGTCAGAGAGGGTGGGCAGTGTTACTCCTGCAAGGCTGGGCATGCTTTTCCCAGGAGATGCCGGTGCATGGGTGAGTGCGTGCAGGGTGAGTGTGTGTGCATCAGTGTCCATGAGAATGAGTGTGTATCAGGGTCTCTGGGGGGTATGTACACTTCGACCAGCAAGTGGGGGTGTGAATGGGGCTGTCCCGTGTGTGGAAGTGTCTGTTGGAGGACTGGATGTGCGCCCATAGGACAGGGAGGCAGAGGTGTGGTGGGGAGACAAGCAGCAGGTGAGTGGCTGTGAGAGTGGGGTGGGCTGGGGATGGGCCACTCTCCCCCTGACCCCATCCTGGGTGCTCCCCACAGTCCCTGCCGCATGGGAGGCGTGGCCCCGGTGTCCCGGTGGCCCCTCGTGCCTGGTGGAGAGTGAGGGCAGCCTGACGGAGAACATCTGGGCCTTTGCTGGCATCTCCAGGTAAGCTGGGCCCCTCCGGCAGGATGCCCGCCCCTTGGGGTGGGCAGAGATAAGGGCTGTGGCCCCCTCAAGGCCCTCATGTGCAGGCGCAGAACACTCCCGACCAGGTGATCCCAGGCAGGGACTTCACCCTAGTTTCCTCAAATGGCAAAGGGGGGACCTTCCTGGCAGGGCTGTGGAGAGGATCAAATGCACCCTCAGCCCCTGGCCTGACACAGGGCGAGGCTCCCTAAATGTCCGCTCTTAAAGAGAACTGGGCCAGACCCCAGGCCGCCGGGTCGGGCGCTCTCGGCCCTTCCGGCCTCTAGAGCTGCAGGAGGAACCCCCTGGCTCGAGGGTATAAAATGGTTTTGAAAACTCTCTCCCGATTGGATCCCTTATGTTTTGCAAAGCTTCCTTTCACTGAGGGTCTACTCTGGGTCGGGCACTTTACTCTTAACCCCCGCCCGCATCTCCTGCTCGGGCCACCTCTCTGCACTCGGCCCATTGCCCAGGGGAGCAACCAGAGGGTGGTCCAGACCAGAGGTCCCGCCCTCAGCCCCTCCGCACCGCCGGTCCAGGCGCTGTGCCCTCGCCCTGCTGCGGAGGGACGTCCTCGGGGCCTTCCTGCTGTGGCCCAAGCCGGGCGCCAGCGGCCAGTGGTGCCTGTCGGTGCGGACGCAGTGCGGCGTGGTCCCCCACCACGTCTTCCGGAACCACCTGAGCCGCTACTGCGTGGAGGTGAGAGCTCGGGCGCCCGGCCGGCCGCTGGCCCCGCCCCGCCCGCTGACCCCGCCCCTGCCTCTGGCCCCGCCCCTGGCGCTAGAATTCCTACGCCCACCTTGCCCTCATCCGGGTTCCCCATTGGCTCTGACCCACCGCTGCGCAGCTCCTTCGTCACTGGGTCCTGCTGGCCCCGTCCCCTCCCCGGCCCCGCCTCTATTCTGGCTCTTCGGGACCCTGAGGCGCTTAGGCCAGGGGGTGCTTCCTCGCTGAGGGCGCAGCTCCCCGCTGCAGCCTTTCAGAGAGTAAGTACCTCCAGTAGGGCCTTGGACCAGGGTCACGCCTCACGTTTCTACAGGGATCCCCGCCTATCTGTTAGAAGAAGGGGAAACTGACTCAGCGAGAGCAGGGGCTTGCCTAAACTCACGGCCTCTGACGCGGTCAGGAGGGTCGTCCCGACCACAGGTTTCCAGGGACGGGGATAGGTGGCTCGCCTCTTTAAATGTGCCCCCTGGCTTCCAAGCTGAATGCTTCAGGCCTTCCGGGCCGGAAGGAAGACAGGGTGGTGTCTGGCTCTGCCAGGAGCAGGCCATGTGACAGCCGAGCTCTCCGAAGTGGGGCAGGTTCCCGTGTGGGGGGGGGTTGGTGCCCCGGCATGAGCCGTGGGGCAGGGGAACCTGCGGCTGAAGCCCCTTCCTCCCCCAGCACCTGCCTGCCGAGTTCCCCAGCCTGGAGGCCCTGGTGGAGCACCACGCGGGGACAGAGCGTGGCCTCTTCTGCTCCCTCGACATGGGCCGCCTGAACCCCAGCTATGAGGAGCAGGACGGTGGGCCCGAGGACAGGCCTCCCCGGGCTCTCCGGCCCCTCGGCCATGCCAAGTCTGAGGCAGAACTGCAGGGCCTGGGCTAGGCAGCCAGCCCCACATGCACCGGCCCTGCTGCCCCTGGCTCCTGGGCCTTTGCAGACCGCTCTGCCCTTCTTCCACCCTGCTGGTCACCAGTTCCATCTAGTCACTCTGCCCCTTGCGCCAGTCTTCCATTGCTTCACTGCCTGTGGGAGGGGGATCCCTGAGATTTGGGAGAGCCGACAGCTTCTCAGGGGATAAGTGACCACTGAGCTTCCAGGAGGGGCAGGTAGAGCTCCAGCTTCCGTTAACCTGTTGTCCTTGGGTTTCCACTTGGCTCCAAGGCCAGGAGCTTGCCAAGGTGGGCAGGAAGCTTTGTTCATGATGGAGGTATGGCCCACTGAAGCAGGCCAGGCCTTGGGGCCTTGATTGGGGGCCCTCGGAGAGCTGACTGAAGAAACCAGACAAGCGAGGGAGGGAGAGATCTTTGGAGGATAGACCTGCGGTTGAGCCACCCTCTCCCTGAGAGAAAGCAGCAGTGATTCAGTGGAGCTTAAGGGATGGAGGTGGGTCGAGCTACATCCAGACTGAAGGGGTTGGCCTGATTCTCATATGCACCAGAGGTTGAAGAGGTCTTACCTTGAGCTTTGAGGAGTGGGGGGTCAGGGAGGTGCAGGAAAGGCCAAGAGCCATGCCAGCCAAAGCTCAGACACAGGTGGACCCCTGTGTACAGAAAGGGATGTGAACCAGCAGGTGGGGCAAAAGAAGCTTAGTGTATTGCTTAGGTAGGCTGGTTTGTGTGCACCAGAAACTAGAGGATTGCTATTCCTGCTTTTTCTGAATTGATGATCCAGCTCTCATTCCCTTCCCAACACTCCCAAGAACCACAAAGCCCTTCCCACTTGCCCCCAGGGCTCGTTTCCTTTTGGCTGGGGGTGGGGGTTGGGGTGAGTGAGGGGGCTGGGTAAGCCATGAGCCTCAGCTTCCAGGGAGAACCCAGGCCCAGCCCCTCTGCCCAACTCATCCCACAGACCACAGTCTGGGGTTTGGTGGCTGCCTCGGGAAGCTGCCCAATGCTGGTATTTTCCTTAAGGTGGCTCTGACCTTGGCTGCCAGGGGCCACCGCACCAGACCAACCCCATTGTTTTTCCTCCCTTGGGGCTGGGGTCAGAGCAGAACCATCTGAAGGTAGAACTGCTGTGGGCCCTGCCAGAGGAGGCTTGGCCTTAGTGGGCAGCGGGGGCTCCAGGGAATTATTCTAGTATCAGGCCACGGCCCTGCTAGTGACTGACAAATCCAGGCACTGCCATCCCCTTTATTGATAGACAAGTATGAATCTACCTGATGGTTAAGTTAGGGAACAAATTCCTTTTGGATGAACTTCTATTCCTGAGGCAGAGGTCTAGTCTTGAGTCTGGGGGTTACCTTTTCCCCCACTGGGGAGTGGGATGTGAATATTCAGTGCCTTGAAAGTAACAGATTTCTTACTTGGCAAGTGGGAAGGCAGGATCCCGGGAGGTTCAGTCCCAGTTTACAACTGCCTGCCCCGAGTATGATCTTGGCTGGGGGCCAGAGTTGACAAGTGAGATGTCTTGTCCCAAAGGACAGGAAGAAGCTGTCTTTTGAGGGCCCTTTTCACTGTAAACACAGGACTCCTTTTATAGTGAATGAAAACAGGAACCTGGGACTCCATGTACAAGCCCTCTGCTGGAACCCATCTCTTCCAGGGGCAAAGCCCTGGTCCTGAGTGAAAGGCTCCAGGCTCCCTTTTCCCTGGAGAGGAGAGGGGTTTGGTGATTTACTGCCCGGGATTACAGCCCTGGAGGTGGGCATTTAAGAAGACCAGGGTGTGAGCCAAAGTTTATGTCAATGAGGGACAAGTTTTGTTGCATTAATTATCCAAGTGGACAAGTTATCAGGGAAATGTTCACCATGCTGAAGAGACTAGCCTTCCCCAAGCACTTTAACATTCCTTCAAGCAGCATTTATTGATTACATGTTACAAATAGGGCAAAAGCCTTTGGCTCATGTGTGAAGTCGTCAGTGTCTTAATTACAGGCCCCCATTTTCTCTTTGTTCAAACCACCATGACCTGGCTTGAAGCAACCTCATTCTCCTTACTGTGTGGACTTGAAACAAATAAAATGCATTTCTTCCGATTCTCCAGTACAGACTTTTCCTTTGAAAGGCAAGGTCTTTGTCCAGTTTGCCTGGTCTGTGCTTGTTTACCAAACACACCTTCAGCTGGGGCAGAGGACACAATGATGAATCAAACAGGCCCTGGGGAGGTGGATTTAATCAAATCACATCTCCTGCTTAAAACCTTCCGTGGGTATTTCCTATCAGCAAAAGACTCAAATCGTGATACGCCGGCAACTCTGGCTTTCCTCTGCTCCTTGACGTGCCACAGGGCCTCTGCACAGTCCGCACAGGTCTCTCCATCCTCCTTGGCTCCCTTCACCTGGTTAACTCCTCCTCAACCTTCCCATCTCAGCTCGTCACTCTCACCCTCCAGGCTGGGTGAGGATCCCTTTTTACGTGTCATTACTCTTTCATTTGTGGGATTTTTGTTTCCAGTAGGGGTCTCCCCCACTAGACTTGGGCTCCATAAGGGCAGGGATTGGGCTGTCGCCCCAGCTCCTGTCACAGTGCCTGTCACGGAGCTGACACTCAGTGTTTACGGGCACAAGGGAAGCCCAGAGAGGCGTGACAGAGACGCTCTTCTTATCGGGGTGGAGTGGGGTGTTGTGCTGAGCCCCAAAAGATAGGCGGGACAGCCTCTCCAGCCAGAGGGCTCTGGCTCCCGAATATTTCTCTCTCTATCTCCTCTCTCTAGTCTTAGGAAGCGTCGCCTTGCCCAGGGTGCTGTGGGCTCTGCTGTGACCCCCTGAGTCAACACCGATGCAGACCAAGGGCAGCACGGGTCCTTCTTGCCTTTCTTGGCAGGTCCCTACTCCCCACATTAGGTCTCCTCTTGGCTCTCTCTGACTCCAGGTAGAGTCAAGCCTGGGCTCCCGGTCTTGACTGGGTAGCCTCGAGAGAGTCTTCTAAGCTCTCTGCCTCCGGGCTGTGAAGATTAGGGACGATAACGGGGTGAAAGCGCCTGGCACGGAGGAGGCAGACGCTCCAGGAAGGCCAGGGCGGGTTCTCCCCGGCAGGCAGCCCACACGTGCCCGCCTCTGGCCGGGGGACGCTCGGCCCTGCCTGCCGTAGGGCGCGGAGAACGCGCGGAGGCCGGGAGGCGCCGCCTGTGACGTCACGGGCGTTTCCCAGCAACCGCGAACGCCGAGGCGGCGAGCGGGCGTGCGGGAGCGCGGGTAGCTGGGCAGCTCCGGGGCTCGGATCCTGCCTCGGCGCCTGCAGCGCGGAGCCCTCATTTGCCCGGGCCGGGCCTCAGGGACCTCCTCCTCCTCTTTTCGGGGTGCCCCCGGGGAATCCCGCCCCCCCCGAGGCCCCGCCCCCGCCGCGAGGCCCCGCCTCCTGTGGCTGGCGCTGGAGGGGTCCCCGGGCCCAGGCCGCCAGGGGTGCCCCGCGCGGCTGTGGTCTGCCCCCGCGCCGGCGTCTGCCCCAGGCCGTGCCGCAGGGGCCCGGGCCGCGGCGCCATGGCCTCCGAGTCAGTGAAGGTGGTGGTGCGCTGCCGCCCCATGAACCAGCGGGAGCGGGAGCTGAACTGCCGGTCAGTGGTGACAGTGGACTGCGCGCGCGGCCAGTGCTTCATCCAGAGCCCGGGCGCCGCCGACGAGCCTCCCAAGCAGTTCACCTTCGACGGCGCCTACTACGTGGACCACTTCACCGAGCAGATCTACAACGAGATCGCCTACCCGCTGGTGGAGGTGAGGGCGGCCCTCCTTCGAGGACTGGCTGGGGCAGGGCTTGGGCCCCCGTGAGCGGTCCTGAAGGGACCGCACTGCCCCCAAGCCGGGCGGAAAGGCCCTTCAGGAGTGGCACAGGTGGAGACCAACAGGTTGGTCTAATGGCTTTTGTCCAAACTGGAGACAGCTGGAATCTGTCTATAATGTCCCGAAGGCCAAGGCTGGTCCTCACCCCCCCCCCATCCCTCCCAGCTCCTTCCCTCAAGAATTCCAGCCCCTAGATCCCCTTGCCTTCCACCTTCATTCACAAGCTTCAGGATTTTTCTAAAAGCTCCAGCCACTTTCCCCAGGCCCATCCTTCCCTCCCCAGGTCTCCTCCTGCTCCTCCCAGGCCATGGCCTCTTCCTTCTTGCCCTCTGCCCAGCCTTTGGAATCCTCTCTCCCAGCTCTTCTCATCCTCCCTCCTTCCTGAGAGGCGCTGACCCCTGCAAGCCTTTGGAGGGGGATGAGTGATGGGTGGGAATGTTACAGGCTCCTAGCTCCTGCAGAGAGAAGATTGCTGGCTTGGCCTTCGTCTAGGAGGAACAGACACATCTCCACCTTTGGTTTAACTTTCCGTCTTCCTCCTCAGCCTTTGAGAAACAAGGTGGTAACAATTTCCCCCACTTTCCAGGGCTTTGCTTTCAAGAGCATTCTCACACTAGGCAGCTCATTTGAGCTTCGTAACAAGGGAGGTGCTTGCTTGTCACACTTGGGAAGACTGAGGCCCAGAGAGAGGAAACCTTTCCAAGCTCACACTGTGGGTTTCTGGCAGAAGTGGGTCTGGGGGTGGCTACGATTCTTGCCTCCTGGCCAAGGGCTCTTTCCTTTTCTATCAGCATCTCCACAGCTGCTCAGTGATTCGCTAGTGTAGTAAGATGCCATGGGTGGTTCTATGAAGAAAAGATACCATAGTCCTATCCAAAAATCTGGGAAATGTGCTGGCAGGCAGATCTCCATCCCTGAGAACACTTCCTTTGGTTGCCCTGTCTCTTCTGCTCAGTCAGTAGAAACTCTTGAGAGGGTTGATCTGTTCTGAAGCCCAGAGCTCCCCAGTGGGCAGAACCTGACTGGAGATGATGCCCAGGGGACAAGGGGTGGCTCTTTCCAGGGAGTGGCCCCAGGCCCTGGGGATGGCCAGGTTGTTCTCCTGTCTTGACTCCCAGGGAGCTGAGGGATCACCTGATCCAGCCTCTTCCCGCCGGGTCCTTGACTGTCCATCGAGTGGAGGACCATCCCTTGCTTGCATGTCTCCAGTGGTGGGAGCTCACTCTTCCCAAAGCAGCCCATTCCACTGTTGCTTTTTGGCTCCTAGAAGGCCATTGTGCAAGTTAAATTCTGCCTCCCTGAAGCTTTCAGCTACTGGCCCTAGACCTGTTCCTTGGAGCCCCAAAGAGCAGACACCTTTGCTTCCTCAGTCCAGAGTTGACTCTTGGTAGATTTGAAAATTGTGTTCTTCCTTGGTGTTCCTCCTTCCCTCGGCCTTGCTCATCAGGTGGGGTTTTGGTCCCTCATTCATCCTGGAAGTGATCTCCTGAGCAAGGGAGCCCTAGCCCAGAGGGGGAGATGCTGAGGGTGCAGTGACAACCCTGTCAAATCTGTCTTCCAGCTCTTCCTTCTTTCCTGAGATCAGCCTCTGGACATCACACAGCCTCAAACTCAACACAGCATTCATTCATTTTCTTTCTTTCTTTCACTCACTCACTCATTTATTCATTCATTCATCTAACTAGACAACTACATAACATCTCCATACCAGGCCTCATTCCAGGCATGGGTAATACCATGGTAAAGGAGACATAGACTCTGACCTTGGGGAGTTTATGGTCAGGTGGAGCAGGAGCAATGTAAAGTAATAGTTTTGATCCATGGTGATGAGTGTGAGAAGAGGCCCTGGGGACTTGGCAACATAGGAGAGGCTAGCAAACTTGGAAGGGAGAGGAGGGAAGGTCAGGAAGGGCTTCTTGGAAGTGGTGATGTCTAAGCTGAGGTTCAGAAGGATGAGAGGAGTGGCTAGACAGCAAGGTGGAAGAAAGGGCCTTTCAGGTAGACCAGCACTCTAGATCTTCACAAGACCCTGTGGACGTGTGTGGAGCAGGAGTCATCATTCCTGATGAGGAAACTGAGGCCTGGAGAGTCATGGAACAAGTTAGGGATGAAGCACCCACTCCCCATGCTCCACCTTGCTGCCTTCTATGAAATGAGCAGCTTGCAAATTACATGTAAACCACATGCAATGCACAGCTCAGGCCACTCTGAGCAGGGAGCAGCTGCAGCATTAGGGCCAGGTGCTGGTGGTGTTTCTGCCCTGCTGGGTTTTGACCCAGTTCCCTGGGTTCTCTGGGCTCGGGGCCCCCCCAGTAACCTCCAGGGAGCTTTCTACCCGGGACCTTCCCTTCAGGTCCCCCTGCTCAAAGCACTCAGCACTTCTGACTTCCCCTTTCTATCCTTTCCTTTTCCTTCCACACCCTTAAACTTAGGCTCTGTCCCAGTTTTTCTCTTGTCACTTCTCCTGGGTGCTGTGCTTTACTACCACCCTTGTCCACACTTCTGACCTTCAGGTCACCTCTGATACCCCCACCCACCCCTACCCAGGGGCCAGATCCTATGGCTTCTTCCAGGTGCCAAATGGGTGAGTGTAGTAGAGGCCATAGAGTTTGGCCCCTGGATGGGCCATAGAACTGTTCATTTGGAAGGGGGCGGAAAGGGGATGTGGAACAATTTAAGGCAGATGCCTTTTATTTCAATAGTTATCTGTTTATTTTAGTGTGAAGTAGAAAACTATATAGCATACATCAAACCTTTGATGGGATTTCATGGCAATTATGGCTGAGGATGGCACCAATTTAAAAAGGGGGTCAATTAACAATTGGTTACATGGAAGCCATTTATTAAATATCAGTGAGAGTGGATGTCGTAGAATCCACGTGGAGGTACACTCTGGAGGTACAGAGTGGCTGTCATTTAGGACCCACTGCATGTGTGTGCTTCTCCCTCGGAGGTCTGGAGGAATTGATGGATGTGTGAAGTTTTTTGAAATCTTAAGTTTTGGCTTTAAAGTACTTGTAAAATGGTTTTCTATTTAACTCTAGAGCAACACTGTCCTATAGAACTTTCTGCAGTGCTGGGGATGCTATGTGTCTGCTCTATCCAATTATGTGCCACTAGCCACAGATGGCAGTTGAGTGTTTAAAATGAGGATAATGCAACTGAGGAACTGAATTTTAATTTTATTTAATTTTAATTAATTTAAATGCAAATAGCCACAGGTGGCTAGAGGCTACCATATTGGATAGCACAGCACCCAGCAGAAATATAATGTGAGCCACATACATAATTTAAACTTTTCCAGTAGCTTCATTTTACAAAACAAAAAGAAGCAAGTGAAATTAATTTTAGTAATATATTTTATTTAACCCAGTACATCCAAAGCATTATCATGGCAATAAATTATAACAATACAAATTATTATTATACAATAATGATCAGTGAGATTTTTTTTACATTCTTTTTTTGCACTGTCATTGAAATCAGGTGTGTATTTTATACATAGAGCACATCTCTATTTGGATTCTAGAGTGTCAAGGGTTAAAATGAAAGGAAACACAGAAATAAAGCCATGCTTAATGGAAAAATATTTTACACTGCTTCCGTTTTTAATTTTCAATGCAAATGAGTTACAAATAAATGAAATTTTAAATGCAGTTCGTCAGTTGCATCGGTGCGTTTCTGGTGTTTGATGGCCACATAAGGCTAGTGGCTGTGGCGCTGGGCCGTGCACCCTGTAGCAGAGCTAATGTTAATTTGATATCAAATGCCTTCCCCACATATGGGTAAAAGTGGTCCCCCAGAAGCTGCTCCAGGTTGTTTCTGGGGCATCCTGTGCTCCTGGCTCTCTCTGCACCTGGGTTCGCCGGTGGGAGACCTCTCGGCCCTCTGAAGACCAGGAACCTACACGGTGGTCACGGTTTCCTTGGACAACAGAGAGGCCCTCATCCCTCAGAGGAGCAGACCACCAGTTTTTGGGGACGCCAAGCCTGGTTCTAGCCTGCAGAGTAGGTCTTTGTGGGCCCTGAGGCCTGGGAGCGTTCTGCGGGCACCCTTTTCTGATGCACAATTATCCCCGACCCCCACCTCCAAATGCTAAGGGCTAGAATCAGCTTTAGGACTGATGCTTTTTATTTCACTAGCAATGCTTACCTGCGTATTTTACTGTGAAATAGAAAAACCATGTAGTGCATCAAACCTGTGATACAATTTCATGGGAATTATTGCTGGGGAGGAAACCAGGTTAAAAAGAGTCCATTAACTGTTGGTGGTATGAAAACCATTTAGTAAATAACAGTACAGGTGGTCAAAACCTGTGAGGAAAGGGACATGTCTGTCCCCAGCCAGAGCTCAGTGCCTGTCAAGTGAATGAATGCATACAAATGGAGAATTACAGAAACAGTGCCCCGTTTGCCTCCTGACTTACTTCCCAGCCTCATCTCCCATCTCCTTCACCAAAACTCCACCTGGTCATAATGTCTCACCTCTGCGTCTTTGCTCACCTGTCCCCCTTGGCCTGTCAAAGTCCAAGCCACCATTTCAGCTCTCCCAGTTCTTCCCCAGCCTCCATGGGAAGCTTCGCCTGGTTCTTCCCGACCCTCCTGTTTTCCGTTTCTCCTTGGTGCTCCCTCTCCTTGCCCGTTGCCTTAACTCCTAGTATGAGAATCATTTGTACATGTCAGTCTCCCCACCGGGTCACATTCCAGGCAGACATTTAGTGAGCGCCCCGGTATGCCAAAACCGTGCGAACTTCATGGGCTAATGCGTGCAATCGTTCTCATGTAAACCTCACAGCAACCTCACCAGGAGGTGGTGATCTCCTCATCCTCCAGAGGAGGAAACTGAGGCTCAGTGTGCCTAAGACAAACCAGCCCAAGGGCCCACAGCCAGGAAAGGGTGAAGATGGGCTGGAAGGCCCTCAATCCCGCAGGGCGATGCCGCCTCCCACCCCTCGGGGCAGCGAGGGCCTTGCTGACACAGCCTGTGCCTCATTCCTCTCTCCGCCCCCCCCCGCCGCCCCCAGTCCGCTCCAGGTGCGGTGGGGCCACAGGGCGGGGCGCTGGCCCTGGGTGCTGGGTCAGCCGAGCACTGGCCCTGGACTTCCCCCTCGCAGGGCGTCACCGAGGGCTACAACGGCACCATCTTTGCCTACGGGCAGACGGGCAGCGGGAAGTCCTTCACCATGAAGGGCCTGCCAGAGCCCCCCTCCCAGAGAGGCATCATCCCCAGGGCCTTCGAGCACATTTTTGAGAATGTCCAGGTACCGGCCTCATGGAGGGCGGGGCGGGGCGGGGGCTGCTCCCCGAGCGTTGCGGTGATTGGTCCCGAGGGCGGTTCTGACCTGCAGCCGGACTCCTGGCCAGAATCAGAGCCCGTCGGCAGGGACCACCCCGAGCGGCAGCCTGGGGGGTGGTCATGAGGATCACAGCTTCCCCTTCTGTTTAGCAGTTGCTGCGGACCAAGCCTTGGGTGCAGCCTTTGCCTAATTTGCTCACTGAACCCCCACACTGACCCAGCAGGTAGCTATGATCCCCGTGTTTGAGACAGGGAAGCCGAGACTTGGAGTCCTTAGGGGCCGGGTCACGACCAGATTCGGAATTCTATCCCAAGTCCGTGCTGCAGGTCCGGCTTGCTCTGGGGACCTTCATGGAAATGCACAGAGGGTGCTGCCTCTGGGAAACGGCAGAGTGGGGGACTGGGTCCTGGTTACCCCAGAGCCCACTGCACCCACTCCTTAGGGTTGGTGGCCCAAGGAGCACCTAGGAGCCTGGATAGACACCAAGGATCAGCCCAGGAGCCAGTGCTTGGTCCAAGCTTCTCTGTGGCCTTGGGACAGAATAATGGGGACGGGGAGTCTGCAGAGTGAGCATTAGACAAGCAAACAGCCGTATGAATGTCATGCACCTCAGAAGTCCGTGGGTCCGCGGAGCTGGAGAGGAGGGGAGAGCTGACCATGTGGACTGGGGGCCAGTGGGGTTGGAGTCTCCTCTCACCCGGACATCCCCCTCCTTTCATCATGGCCTGCCCTTGGGAGCCTGGGCCCTTGGCAGGTCACCAGCTACAAAGAGCTCGGGTCCCAGGGTCAGGTGTGGCAGCAGGTGGGCTGGCGTCGAGGGTCCCTGCTCTCTCTGTCCCTCCCTGCAGTGTGCAGAGAATACCAAGTTCCTGGTCAGGGCCTCCTACCTGGAGATCTACAACGAAGACGTCTGTGACCTGCTAGGGACTGACACCAAACAGAAGCTGGAGGTGGGTGCACACCTGGCTCAGGCAGGTGGGGCCCTGGGAAGGTGGGCATCAAGTGGGGCTGCCTCAGAAATGCAGGAAAGGTGTCCTGAGGGCATGGGCAGTAGTTCAGACTAGAGTGGGGACTTTTGAACTCAAATTTTCGAATATCCTGAGTCTGTGAAACTCGGGGAGAGGGCTAATGGGTCTCCCCCAACCCCACCACCTCACCAGGGGAGCTAGACCCCAGCTGGGCAGTGCCAGTATTATCTGTTGAAATAGATGGAGTTAGTAAACAACTTTATTTGCAAAACAGGGTTCCACATCTAAACAATTACTTTTAAACCCGTTTAAGGGCTCGTCAAGCTAAAAAGGTAATGACTGCCATTTATTGAGCAATAATTATAATATGCACAGGAAACTTGTAAGGTTGATACAGTCATCCCCGGTCACCGATGAGGAAGGAGGGGAGGCTTAGGGAGGGTAATTAACCCACTCAGGGCTCACCCAGCGGTAAGCGGCCGAGCCCGGGTGTGAAACCAGGACTGTCTGATTCAAGGGCCTGGATCCCAACCAGCCCAGCCCATTTTACTGCTGCTGCCAGGCTCAGATTCTAGGGTCTTGTAGTGCTTTGAAAGGGGTTTGGTGTGGGGGCTCCCGTGGCCCAATGAGACCTCATAAGGTCATTGTGAGGACTGAGGAGGGTAATGTGGGTGAAAAACCAGCAGGTTGTTCAATGTGTGAGTATTTTATGCCATCAGGATTCAGAAAAGGGCCGTGAATATGACAGAGGGTTGCAAAGTAGCACCCTCGAGAGAGGGAATTGAGGACTGGTCGTTAGCTGAGCCAGAAAAGGTTAGGACAGGCTCAGCTAGTCACTGAGCATTGCACACGATTCATACATTGTCCTCAGCCTCCTGGAAAGCTAGGATCAGAATGAAAGAACTTCATTTCATGGCAGAATAAAGCCCAGTTAGATGCTTCAAGGGCTCCATCAAGATAGGCCAGGGGACCTGCCAGGACTGCACAGCCTGTGGGGGCAGGGCCGGACCAGACCTGGGGCCCTTGCACCTTCACCTTACTGCGAGGCCCTCGTTACGTCTCCTGCCTGTGGCTCTTTAAATGCTGGGTGGGCCTGACCAGGTTCAAGGAGAGGCCAGTGGGAGCGACGCAGACCCAGACCTGTGGCCAGAATGCTCGTGGGCAACTCTGGTGCTTCTCTTCTGATCCAGCAACCAGCAGAGCCCCCCCACCCCCAGGAGGCCCACAGCTAGTGTTGGGGTTTAGCCCACCCCCTCCAGTGACAAAGTGCCTAGAACTGGGGAGTGTCATTCACATGGTGAACATCAACCCCAGGAGGTTGGCGTGGAGATTCCTGTCCTATAGATGAGGAATCTTGGAGAGATGGGGGCTTTGAAAGACGAGGTGACTGCCTGAGCCACTGACCTAGGAAGCTGCAGGCTTAGGGTTGGACACTCTCTGTGCCCCGTGACAGCCGTGTCGGAGTGGGGTAGGGTTGTTTCCCTGCTGGACCCCAGAGGCGCCTTCCTCCCCCCAAATGAACTTACGCGGGTTCATTTGAGATGTCAGCAAGTTCCTCTGGGGTAGGCGACCCCTCCTTGGCCAAACTGAACAGATCAGTCCCCAGGGAGCAGCTGGCTGTCTTGGAAAGCTTTTGTACTGGTTCATATTATGCATGAATCCTTAAAAATTAGAGCTGAAAGACCCTTAGAAAGCTTCTAGTCCAGCTCCTTCCCGAGGAGGAAACGGAAATCCAGGGAAGGCAAGGGACTTGGCCAAGGTCACACAGCAAATTACTAGTCACACTGTTGATACCAAAGCTTGTGGGATCTGAGCAGTCAGTTTCTTTCCTCCCAGCATTTTTCAGGGTCAGCAATATAAGAAACCCCTGCAGCAATTGAGAAGCCAGTAAGGGGGTTCTAAGCGGGGGAGAGCCCGCTGTTAGTGATTCATTCATCCAACAAAGCCTTGCTGGAAGACCTGGTGGGTGCTAGCCCCGGGCCACAGGCTGTACCAGGTCCACACAGGCGCGAACAGCCTCCATGGAGACCTGGAGAGTGGTGGCCAGGACCTGCCCTCGTCCTCCTTCCCGGGCTCCACTGCAGACACTGCAATGCTTTGCTCTTTCGGGGCAGGAACCCCCAGTGGCCCACCTGGAGTCTTTCTCTTGTCTTCTCTGTCCTGGAGCTGGTGCTGGCACAGGGAGGCACTTCCACACATCAGCCCTGCCAGGCTGGCCTGCGGGGTCAGAGCCGCTGACCCCTTCGGAAACTCCCGTTAACCCACACTGAGCTCACTGAGTCGGTCACTGGGGCAGCAGGGATGTCCGCTTCCCCCTGCCCCACCTGGCCCTGGGGGCCGTGGGCTGGCAGTCGCATGCACCTTCCCCAGCTGGGCCCACTGGCTTCTGGCTGCCTTGGTGGGCCGCCAGTGGTAGGTGCGCACCCATGAAACACATCCTGTGGCTGCTCTGGGCATTGACATGCTGCCTGGGGGAGGATGGGCAGATGCTTCTGGGGTCAGGAACCATGAACGACCTCACCAAGTGACCCTGTGTAGTTCCCTGCTTCTCTCTGAATCTCTGTCTCTGGGTGAACAAGGGTGGACCAGCTCTGATCTCTAAGGACCTTTCTAGTTGTCACATTTGTATCTCTAAGGAAAGCTGGAGTGGAGATTCAGTTGTTGTGGAGTTTATCCTCCTGGCTGGGAGGCAGCCTCCAAAAGGACTGGGGTCCTAAGTGCCTGCCCCTGCTGGCAGCCTCAGGAGGAGCCCAGGCCTCCCCTGGCCAGAGCAGCTCCCTGGGGTTGGGGCCCAGCCTGTGTCTCTCTGGCCATGTGACCGGGACACCTCTGGGTTTCACTTTCCCCATCTGTGAAGTGGGAATAAAATGAGTGGCTATGGTAAGGTTGCTGCAGGAATCAGGTAGACAATGTGCTTAGTACAGGGCCTCGTAGTTTTTGTAATTAGATGTTATTAGATCAGCTAGGGCCAGCAAGAGATTTTGGGAAGCATGGAGAATCCCCCCCTCACCCCCCACACTACCACCACTATCACCACACACCACCTTAGAACCAACCCAGTACTGGTGGTGGTGGAGGGCCCTCAGGGGCCCCTGCCCTTAGTTCTACCCAGGTACAGGCAGAGTGTCAGCACCCACCCCTGCCCCCATGGTGGCATCCTGGGGTGGACAAGATCCTGCTTGCTCTCCCGCCCCATCTGGCCACATCTCAGCTGCTTCCTGGCTGCATCCCTTCTGGTTGCTATGGTGACCGGGCCCAGGCCCCGCAGCCTCCACCTTGAGCTGACAGCCGACCCGACCCTCGGGCACACCAACACTGTGGGGCTCCTTCTCTGGGCAGGGGGAGGGAGACATCCCCTCGGGGCCTTGCGAAGCGGGGTCTGCCTTAGTCGTTTCGTCTGGCACCAGGCCTTCCTGGGCCTATAAACAGGGTGGCCTGGAGACCCCGAGGTGAGGGGCTCCCTCCTGCTCCTGGAGTTGTTCAGGCAGACAGAGTCGCCCGCCTCTTTATGACTTGTCCTGAGCTCCTCTAAGTGCCTGGCAGAACTTTTTAGTCCTCATCGTAGACTGGCAAAAATAGGGTTTATTATCCTCATTTTACAGCTGAGGAAACCAAGGCCTTGAGAGGCAAAACTGACTTCCCCAAGTTTACTCCAGCTAGCTGGTGGCAGAATCAGATTTCCAGCCCAGGTCGTCTGACTAAATAGCAAAGCAAATGCCTTCTTCCAGAAGCCGGCGGCCGTTGGTTAGGCCGGGCCCACTGTGGGGAGGCAGGGTGCGAGGTTCTGGGAGCCCAGCTGTGACCAGAGCCGATGGCTCTCCAGGCACACAGTTCGGCCTGCCTGGGCATCCCACGGCTGACTTTAAGCCGCGCTTTCTTCATGGGGTCTCTTCCTTCTGCCCCCATGGCCACCTCCTAGATCTGCCATTTGTCCCTTCTGCTTCAGTTACTGCAGGATGCCCTCCCCTACCCCGTCCGCTCCATGACTCCTTTGGAGTCTTCATTGCCTGTGATCCCTGCCACGAACGACCGGACAACCTTCAGCAAGTCACTTAACCCTTCTGTGCCTCAGTTGTTTATGTCTCCCGTGAGGCCCATCCCAGGGCCGACTGCAGCCCTGGAGGCCGGGGTCTGCCCGTCCCTCGCACCTCACACTGCAGTGGAAAGGGCAAGTCTGTGCTTCTCCCCAGACCGGGCAGCAGGGGTCCGACCCCCCTCCCCCCAGGACCCTTGAAGCTGCCTGGACCAAGGCATCGGAGCTTTCTGTGCCCCCAGCCAGCAGGGCCATTGGGCAGACAAATGACTTTTGTCTTAATTCATTCTGCTCTTGCCAGAGTGATTTTATTTCCCCTCACACTTGAAAAATACTGCGTTTCACAGCTCTGTGTCAGCAACAAAACAGCTTGGCAGCCTGGAAAGCGAGCAGGGAGCAATCAGATAAATTAATTTACTCTCTGCCATTGCACTGTGGGCTGGGGAGCCTGTGTGAGCTGTGAGTGAACCAGAGCAACGGACAGCAAATGGCCGTTCACCCAGGCTGCTGGGAAACTTCCTGTTGCCAGGAGCGACCGCGAAGGGGAGCAGGAGCCATATTTGATGGGGCAAAGGAGGCAGTGCTCAGAGCCCTCGGGGGGCTTTGTAATAACAGTACCGACAACGACAAGGCCAGCACCTCTCAGGCGCCAGGCATAGGCTAAGCACGCTCTGTGCCTTATTTTACTGCACCCTCACCACATACGTAGGTATCTCATTATACCCATTTTACAGATGTGGAAGCTGAGGCTCAGAAGGTCGAGCGACTAGCCCGAGGTCCCGCTACAAGTAGGAGGCAGGGGGGGGGTTGAGGCTGGCTCTGCCCGGAGCAGCCCTGCTGCCAGTCACAGGGCATTTCAGGCGCCAGCCTGCATGTGGGAGGACGGAGGTGGGTTGGGTTGGGAATCGCTCCCTGCCCCAGCCCCGCTCGGTTCCTCCCGCCCACAGCTGAAGGAGCACCCGGAGAAGGGGGTGTACGTGAAGGGGCTGTCGATGCGCACGGTGCACAGCGTGGCCCAGTGCGAGCGCATCATGGAGATGGGCTGGAAGAACCGCTCCGTCGGCTACACCCTGATGAACAAAGACTCGTCGTGCTCCCACTCCATCTTTACCATCAGCATCAAGATCTATGCTGTGGGTAGGTGGGGCCCGGCAGGGCATGGGTGGGTCGGACACCTTCAGCTGGGGGGTCCTGCTCCTCCAGCCAAGACGCCTCCACTCTGGAACCAGGAAGGGGGCTCTGCCTCTCTGGAGGAAGCCTCAGCGTCTGCCCAAAGCCAGGATCTGAGGTTCCGGACAAGCCAGCAACAACAGCAACTCTAACACTGGGGGCTGGCACCTCCCAGCACTCACCGTGTGCCAGGCACTTTACGTGCGTGGTCTCCTTTAGTCCCAGCATCAAGCCCATTTTACAGATGAGGGAACTGAGGTCATACAACCAGAATGTGTCAGAGTTAGGACGCAACCCCAGAGTGTGCCCGCAGAGTGTGTACCACCCAGACCTTTTGGATTCGTCTCTTTCTCTGGAATGTTCTGGAAGGGTTATTGAAGAAGAGAAGGAAGAAGGTCTGAAACCCGTGTTTTTTGCAGGCCATCTGTATGCCAGGGGTTGTACTAAACACTTCACATGCCTCATTCCATTTCAATGCCACAGCAGCCCCAGAGGCAGGCATTATCATTCTTATTTTACAGATGAGGAAACTGAGGCTCCGAGAGGTGAGGTAACTTGCTTGTTCAAGTCCATCACTGCTGAGTGGGGGAGCTGGAATTAGAACCCAGGGCTCTTAGACACCTGGATGTGTTTTGTGTTTTGTTTTGTTTTGTTCCTATTTCCTCTGTAGCTGCCTCCAAGTTTGTTGTTTATCAGGAATAGAATTCCAAAGAGCAGTGGAGCAGGAGGCAGCCTCAGTCCATCTCAGAAGGTATTTCCAGAGAGATCCTTGGCCCAGCCTGTGGGGTGACAGCCTTCTGAGTCTCCCTCGGGAGTGCTGATGTGGGGAAGGTGGGATCAGTGTGGCCACAACCTCATGTGATAAGGCTGTGGGCAAGGGGCAGGTCAGGGCAGATCAGGAGGGAGGGGAGAGAGCAGGTCGTAGGGTTCCTCTCGGTTTTTGCAGTAAGGTATAAAGGATGGAGCGCCTGGAAACAGGCTTTAAAAACGTAATCTAAAAGATGTCTATGAGTTTTAGCATTTTACTTCATCAAGAAAAACATTTTACTTCATCAAGAAATTAGAGAAAGGTAAGAAAAAAATTGCTACTCAGGACCCCTTCCCCACCTTAACCAGGCCCCTGCCAGATGTCAGAGTTACTTCTAGTTTTTCAGTGTTGTAAATAATGCCATGACGAACTTCTTTGTGCACCAAACTTTTTCTGCTATTAGGGCCGTTTCCTTGGAGTAGATTCCCTTAGTGGACTTCCTGCGGCAGGGAGTACAAATGTGTTGAAAGCTCCTGGTTCATTCTGACCTTCATAAAAGGGCAGTGCCAAGTCTTCCCCTAACATCGGCCTCTTTTAAGCCCCTCCATGTCCGTGCCACTGCTGAAAAGCTGAGTTTTCATTCCTCCACTGAGATTTCTGGGCTCACAGTCATGACAAGGCCATTTGTCTGGTGTCAACCAGCGGGAAGCCTCCCCTTCCCTGCACCCGTTAGGGGTTTGGCTCCAGTATGTAGATGTCAGAAAGACAGATTTTACCTCCATCTCAGTTGGAACTATTTATGGTACAGTCTAGTGCCAATAAGAAAAAGTAATGCTACTAAAAGCAGCAAGCTATCATTTAGTAAAGATTTACGACATGCCTGGCCCAGTCCTGTGGGCTTTACACGTGGTGTACCACTGTCACCCTCACAGCAGCCCTTGAGGACTCAGAGACAAGTGGACTTATTTGCCCGAGTTTCACAGCTACCGAGGGACAGAGTCAGAATCGGACCGCCCCAGACCTGGGCTGTTGAACCCCTGGCTGCCAGCCAGTGCCCAGCTCTCTGGCATCCTTGACCCCTAAGGTCTGCCCAGCAGTCTCTGCAGAGCTAGGAAATGAACACCTGCTGTGTGCTGGGCCCTGGGTAGGCTCTGAAAAAAATGTGCAGCCCATCCACTTTATTCCCCCTTGAACAGGGAGCTGTTGTGAGTCTCATTTTTCTGATGTGGGAGTTAAGGATCAGAGAAGCACACACAGCTTCGCCAAGGCCACGTGGCAAGGAGGAGGCAGCTCTGGGAGAAGAACCGGGTCAGCCACCTCCAAAGCTGATGTTTCTTACATTAAAAGATACAACCTTGTGGTGACCCAGTCACATCCTTCCCATCCCACCACTCCCACCTCTGGGCCTCACAGGAATTCTGAAGGAGCTATTGTGATAGGCATCATGCAGAGAATGGTCTGTCCCTCCTAGCCGCTGCCCCCAAGGGGCCACTGGCCCATCGCCTGTTCAGTGCAGCATGGTGGGAGCTGTCTGCCTTTGGACAGACGGCCCTGGCTTCTGATCTTGGCTGTGTGACCTTGGGCGAGCATGGTGCCCTCTTTGAGCCTCAGTTTGCTCATCTGTAAGATGGGCACAATCCAGACCATTCCTTCTTGGGGCTGCTGTGCAAATGAGCCCTGTGGTGGGCAGTGGGCACACAGTGCCTGGTGCATACTGTCCTCATGGCTGTGGGAGCTCTCCTAAAACCCCCCACCCTCCGGTCTGTTTGCAGACGAGCGGGACAAGGACCACCTTCGAGCGGGCAAGCTGAACCTAGTGGACCTGGCAGGCAGCGAGCAGCAATCCAAGACGGGTGCCACGGGGGAGCGGCTCAAGGAGGCCACCAAGATCAACCTGTCGCTGTCGGCACTGGGCAACGTCATCTCAGCCCTCGTGGACGGGCGCTGCAAGCACATCCCTTACCGGGACTCAAAGCTGACGCGGCTGCTGCAGGACTCCCTCGGGGGCAACACCAAGACGCTGATGGTGGCCTGCCTGTCGCCGGCTGACAACAGCTACAACGAGACTCTCAGCACGCTGCGCTATGCCAGCCGCGCCAAGAACATCAAGAACAAGCCGCGCATCAACGAGGACCCCAAAGACGCCCTTCTGCGCGAGTACCAGGAGGAGATCAAGAGGCTCAAGGCCATTCTGGCCCAGCAGATGAGCCCTGGCAACCTGTCAGGTGAGCGGCTGGGGGGTGGTGCGTGGCAAGGGGAGGTAGGGCCGGGGACCCGGGAGAGAGGGTCTTTCCCTCTGTATTCATGCTTCCCCCCTCCCATCTGGGAGAAGACAGAAGCATGTCCCCCACCTGCTCTCCCTTCTTCACATGAGCATGCCTTTTGAACAGTCAGGGAGAGCCTGGCTGGTGATGGCCCCTGGAAGAGGCCAGTCTCCATCTGTCTGTCCTGTCAGCCCCCCCAGCTCCATCACCCACTCTCTGTCTCCAGGCAGCACATCCGTCATCCCCCCATCTGCCTGCTGCCTCTGTGGCAGCATCGTGATGCTGTGCCACTTAGCAGCCAGGTGACTCACTCCTCCGCCGCCCGCCCCCGCTCCCAGTTAGCACCGTGCTCCTGCAGCTCTCACGCCCAGGCGTTTGCTTGTCTTCTGGCAGGTGGGAATCCATACCTGGAACATAGGCCTGCAAGGGCCTTCAAACTGATGGACTCTGAGGTTTTCTTTATCTAAGAATCCCATAGGGAAGGGAGCACAGAGGAGCCTGGAGCCATCGGTCCATTCATCCACCTCCCCACCCGCCTCCTTCTCCATCCATCCATTCTACACACAGACCCACTCATCTACCCATATATTCATTCATCTGTCCACCCATCCTCCTACCCACTCCATGCACCCATCCCTCCCTCCATCCATTCATCTGTCCATTTACCCATCCACCCCCACTGCTCTTCTGACTCCCACCACATTCAGGAATAAGACTCATCCATCCAGTCCTTCTATCCATTTAATCCTCCCATCCATTCACCCACCTGCCCACCCTCCCCTCTACACATCTACTCATTCACTCCATCCCAGCGTCCATCCTTTTATCCACCTGTCTACCCCCCCCCCCCCCCCCATCTGTCCATCCAGAGTTCACTGAGCACCTCTGTGCGTGGACCTGTGCCAAGCATGGGGGGCCTGGAGACAAATCAGACCCAGGCTCTGTCTCATGAGTCCCTGGTCTCCATGACAGTCATAGTCCAGCAAGACAATTCTAGGGCAGACAGCCAGCTGCACAGGGCATGGCAGGGCAGGAAGGACATGGCCAAGTCTGTCTGGGGAGGAGTCAGTTTGGGAAGGCTTCACAGAGGAGGGGGTGATGGGGCAATTTGGGATGAGAAGTCTCCCTGCTAAATAGGATGGGGAGGGGCCAGTATTGGCAAAGGCACACGAAACTGTAAGGAGCATTGGGGAACTGCACACACTTCTGGCAGCCCGGTGAGGATGGTGGTGGGACTGACCCCACTGACCCCCAAGACTGGTAAGGGGAGACAGATGGAAGACTGGCAGGAGACAGAAGTGGGGTGAGGGAGGCTCTGCCGGTGGCTCCCCAAATCCAAGAGCCAAGTTCTGGACAGCTTTTCAGTGATCATCACAGCAGCCATTCAGGGAAGGGACTTCTCGTGTCCCCTCTTCCTGGATTAGGCGCATGAAGCAAGCGGAAATGACCACTACAGGGTAAAGAGCTGCAAGCAGAACAGTTAGTCGCCAGTTCCAATCCTGGCTCCTTGTGCAAGTGGCTGAGCTCCTCTGAGCCTCCATTTCCTCTCTGCAAAATGAGGGCAGCAGCCCTGCCTTGTTGTGGGTGTTGACAGCCCCTGGGATCACGCATATGTGGGCTCAACATGCAGCCTGGCGCCCGGGACAATGCTTGGTGCTCCAATTTTATCGTCAGGCCTCAGAACCAGGTGTGTCTGCTTCAGAGCCCCATGCATTTACGACATCGTACTTACAGCTCAACGTAACTCTCAGGCCTAGTTCTCCCCCTGGTTACTGGCACATTTTTCTCTTTCCCTTTGAACCAAACTTGAAACCTTTGTCTGCTTTCACTGGCTGCGGTTCCTCTCCTCCGGCTTGCTCTTGCCCCCTCGTCCAGGCAGGCTTTTGCCCCCACATCCCACTGAAGCTGCTCTTGTCATTGAAGTCCCCTTCCTCATTAAATCCGGGTCAGTCCTCACCGTACTTGCCCTCTTAGCATCCGATGATTCTTCTGCCCCGTCCCTTCTTCTGAGACCCCTGCTTCCCAGACACACTCCTTCCTGGCTCTCCGGCTGCTCCTTCCCAGCCCCTTGGACAGGGCATCGTCCTCTCCTGTCTTCTTAACCTGCTCTCCGGGGCCAGCCCTCCAGCCTAAGGTAGTTTCTTCTGGTCTCGGCTTTAAATGCCATCTCTAGGCACATGTGGACCTCCAGCCTGGGCTACTCCTCTGAATTCCAGACGTGACCCCCCATCTGTCTAATAAGCATTTCAAACTGAACATGTCCCACACTGAGCTCCGGATCTCCCCCCAGACCTGCTCGTCCTGCAGCCGTCCCCTCACGGTTGATGGCATCTCTGTCCTTCTTGCTTTCTCTCAAACCCACATCCAGTCCATCAGCAAATCCTATTGTCTCCACCTTCAAAACATGTCCGGAATCTCCCCCTTGTCACCACCCCACGGCTGTCACTCTGACCTGAGCCATTTCATCTCTCACCTGAATCACTGCAAAGAGGCCCTAACAAGTCTCCTGGCTCCTGCCCTTGACCCTTCGCACATTCTCCACAAAGAGCCAGGGAGCACCTGTGAAAGTGAAAGCCAGACCCCATCACTGCTCTGCTCAAACCCTCCGGCGTTAAAGCCAGCGTCCCCACGAGGGTCCCAGCGCCCTCATGATCTGGGCTGCTTCCTCTCTGACCCCCTCTCCTTCTGTTCTCCCCCTGACTCTCCTGCTCCAGCCACCCTGGCCCCCTCACGGCTCCTGGCACAGTCCAGGCCTGAGCCTACCTTGGGGCTTTGCACTCACTGCTCCCCGGGAAAGCTCTCCCCCAGGTCCCTGCCTGCCTCCACCTCCCCGCCCCCGCATTTCCTTCCAACTGCTGCCTTCCTGTCCCTTGTCAGAGAAGTGTTCCCAGACCACCCTGTTTCCTTCCCCCTAGTTCATGCTTCTGAGCCTCCTCCCTGCTTTCTTTTTCTTCTTAGTCCGATCAACTTCTAACACACTGTGTACTTTACTTGTTTATTTTGCTTGTCTTTCTCCTCCAATTGAAAACTCAGTGTGGGCATGGAGTTTTGTCTGCTTTGTTCCATGCTGCAGCCGTGTCTAGAACGTGTCGGTGCGCAATAAATATGTGCTGAATGACTGAATAAATTAGCCCTTTACATAGAGACTGGTTTGAAGTAAGTTTTCAGACTTGTTTTGAATTCTCTTATGAATGCGCATGAGGTTGTCTTTACTGATTTCTCCTTAGTTCTCGCAAACCTCATGAACTTCATCCCAGCCCTTCATTTCTTTTCTCCTCCCAGCCCTGCTGTCCAACCAGGTATCCCTCAACCCGGTCCAGGTGGAGGAGAAGCCGTTGCTCCTACCTGTGCTCCAGCATGACACAGAGGCGGAGAAGCAGCTGGTCCGGGAGGTGAGGCCCTGAGCATGTGGGAGGGTGAGTTGGCACATAGGGCCCAGCAGGAGGGAAGACAGCTGCCTTGGGTCAAAAAGGGCCTGACTCCAGCACGACCTTCTTGTAACCTTCAGCATCACCCCTGGGTTGGTGCCACAGTCCCCCTCCTGCAGCCGAGGAAGTTCAGGCTCAGATAGGTGCCAACATCACACAACTAAGAAGAGCTGGGATTTGAACTCAGGTTCCTGCTGCCAGAGTGCAGTTCATCCCACCTCACATCCTGGGTGTCTCCAGGAGGCTTCTGGCCCTGGCTCTGTCCCCAGGAAGGAAAGAGTCAAGAAGCACTGGTGCTCTCTAAAGCTCCGAGAGCCTGCCATGCGTGTGTGCATGTGTGTGTGTGCACATGTGTGCATGCGTGTGTTTGTTCCCTCTTGTCAACACCGAAGGATGGGGTGGCCGTGGATTGATGGAAGTGGAGAAAGCATTCATGAGAGTGAGGCTGGCTGTGCAAGGTGAGGAGGTCATGGTGGAAAGAGGATTTGGTCCCTCAGCAGGAGCCAAGAGCACAAGCCTGGTGGGCAGCAAGGAGCCCACATTTGACCAGAGGGGAAGTGGGGTGTTGGCCACTAAGGAAAAACTTTCACCTGGGCACCTGGTCCTCTCCCACGGGTGCCTCACAATATCCCTGGGGAAGTTTACAGGTGTGGAGGTGATCCCCAGAGTGGGGACTCATACAGCCATGTTGTGGCAGAGCCTCTGAACTTCCAGAAGGTTCCTGCCATTTGAAGGCCACGTTCTGAGACCAGAGCATGTGGTGGAGTTCAACATTTGACGGTCCCTTTAGGGGATGCCAGGCAGGGACAGCATTTGCAGGGGATGGGGCCTGGCCATGTCCTCCACTGGCCTCTGCCACTCAACTATGACCCCAGCTTGGATCCACCCTGGGCCCTGGAAGCCCCTGTCAGGCTGCAGGGACTTGGGGCCCAGCTCTGGGGGCCGACTGGGTAGGAGCTGGGGGTCTCAGTCTGTCAGTGGGCTGGAGGGCTGGGGGGAATCGGCTGAAGTGTGCCAGGTGCTGCCCCGTGACAGGGAGGTTTTATTTTATTTTATTTTATTTTATACTACAAAATTACTTTACAAATACAATTTCATTAAAACTTGGGACATACATCAACTTCATTTCTTTTCAGTATTTTAAAAATACATTAGTTCTGGGACAGATGACAAAGGAACACTGAGGAAAATGGTATCTGGGCAGGAACAGAAATGTCCACAGCTGCAAGGGGTTTCCTTTTTACACTGGCCACAGAGTGTTTATTGATACCACCACTCTTGAAAGATGGGTTTTCTTAGTCACATTCCCCTAAAAGTTCCCTCCCTGGTTACATGTAAATGGTCACATATATACAGTGAAGTCATTTTCTTCAGAGGCAACCAGGGTTATAGTGTCAAGTAAATAGTCACTTTTTTGTGCTATTGATGCGTTGTCAGGATCTCTGCGCTGTTTTCAGCCTCTGCAAGTTGCTTCTGTCCTGCTTCTAAGTTCCTTCTTTGTGACGAGGCAGAAGAATAAAAGCGTTTAAACAGGATTGTTTTTCCCCTATGATGTAAAAAGATTCCAGTGATGTTCACCTTTGGGGGGAAATTTTCAAGAAAATATTTTTCTCTGTTCTCTTTTCCTTGTGAGCCTCTTAGGGAGGGTTAGTGGTGACTTTTTGATATGAAAATACATTTTGTGCAGCTGGTGAGGTATAATCCAGAGCAAAAGCAGGTGCCAGCATGGGCTTCCCGGAGCATCTGCTCCTGATGGTTATCCCCCAGAATTTGCCGTGTTGACTGAAAGCAAGTTCTGTCTCAGGCCTCCTGGCTAATGGCACAGATCTGCTTGAAATCTTCAATACATGGTTTTCCAGTATCCATGCCATACAATGAACTGCACTTCCTAGTCAGATGATGCCTTTCTGTTTGTTTTTTTTTTTT
>PVKY010002027.1:0-27986 GCA_004027775.1 Bradypus variegatus | reverse complement strand
ACTATATTACCTCTACATTACTACAGCTACTGCACGCACTGCTATTATTACTACAGTACTCCTACGTTACTTCAGCTACTACTGCTACTGCAAATGCTGCCCATATACTATATTACTTCTACATTACTACAGCTACTACTGCTACTACAAACACTGCTATTATTATTATAGTACTCCTATGCTACTACTGCTACTGCAAATGCAGCCCTTATACTATATTACCTCTACATTACTACAGCTACTACTGCTACTGCATACACTGCTATTATTACTATAGTACTCCTACGTTACTTCATCTACTGCTGCTAATGCAAATGCTGCTCTTATACTATATTACCTCTACATTAAGACAGCTACTGCACGCACTGCTATTATTACTACAGTACTCCTATGTTACTTCATCTACTACTGCTACTGCAAATGCTGCCCTTATACTATATTACTTCTACATTACTACAGCTACTACTGCTACTACAAACACTGCTATTATTATTATAGTACTCCTATGCTACCACTGCTACTGCAAATGCTGCCCTTATACTATATTACCTCTACATTACTACAGCTACTGCACGCACTGCTATTATTACTATAGTACTCCTACGTTACTTCATCTACTACTGCTACTGCAAATGCTTCCCTTATACTATATTACTTCTACATTACTACAGCTACTACTGCTACTACAAACACTGCTATTATTATTATAGTACTCCTATGCTACTACTGCTACTGCGAATGCTGCTCTTATACTATATTACCTCTACATTACTACAGCTACTACTGCTACTGCAAACACTGCTATTATTACTATATTACTACTATGTTACTACTGCTACTGCACATACTGCTATTATTACTATAGTACTCCTATGTTGCTTCAACTACTGCTGTTACTGCAAATACTGCTGTTATTACTACAGTACTCCTATGTTACCTCAGCTACTACTGCTACTGCAAATGCTGCCCTTATACTATATTACTTCTACATTACTACAGTTACTACTGCTAGTACAAACACTGCTATTATTATTATAGTACTCCTATGCTACTATTGCTACTGCAAATGCTGCTCTTGTACTATATTACCTCTACATTACTATAGCTACTACTGCTACTGCAAACACTGCTATTATTACTATATTACTACTATGTTACTACTGCTACTGCTCATACTGCTATTATTACTATAGTACTCCTATGTTGCTTGAACTACTGCTGTTACTGCAATACTGCTGTTATTATTACAGTACTCCTATGTTACTTCAGCCACTACTGCTACTGCAAATTCTGCTATTATTACTATATTACTCTGATGTTATTTCAGCTACTACTGCTGCCACAAATACTGTTATTACTCTATTACTCTTATGTTACGACAGCTATCACTACTATTGTAGCTACTGTTGTTATTATGATATTATTTCTGTATTAAAATAGCTACATCACTGGTAACTATCTTCATCCCTTGCCCAAAGCCCCACAGCAGCCTCCTTGGCTATCTCTCTACTTCTTCTCCCCCTCTGCTCACAACCCCTTCTCCACATAGCAGCCCGAATGATCTGTTGAAAGCATAAGACAGATAACATGACTTACGAGCTCAAAACCCTCAGTGGCTTCCCACTTCACTCAGGTAAAACCAGTTGCTTTCACGGCCTGACGACCCCTCCTGACCTGGTGTCAGTCCCTTTTCTGAGGCCCGTCTCCTAGTACTGCTCCTCGCCCACCCCTGCCTGACCACATCGACCTCCTGCTCAGGTTGAATGGACCAAGCAGGAGCTTTCCTGGGACCTTGGCATGTGTGGCTCCCCTGGGGACCAGTCCCCCACTCCTCAGCTCCCCGAGAAGTCTCACTGCTCCTTTTCTTCCTGCATTCTCGTCTCCACTCAAATGCCACCCCTGACCCTGCATGAAGCTGTAAGTGCTCTCTCTCCTCTTACCTCGCATCCTGCAGGGAGTTCTCTGGAAGGAAGCAGACACAGAGATGGAAGATGTTTACCGGAGACCAAAGCCTGTGCAGGGAAGAGAGAGAAGTGAGGATGAGGCAGAGGAAGGAATCAGCTGTGGTGTGAGGAGCTTGGGGTGAGCATGGCCACCAGGGTATCCCACATTGGGCCAAAAAAGGCCGGCTTGTTCAGTTCCCTCATGGGGATTGCCCCAGAGAGGGTGAGACCTCTGGCAAGGTGGCTGTCCGCAGGTGAGGCGGACCGTGAAGGGGCCAAGAGGTAGAGGCCGTCAGCTGGCCACTGTGGCCACTGCCCACTCCTGAGCAGCAAGACCTTCCTGAAGGTGGGCCTGGATGGCATCTCTCCATTTCCACCACACTGTATTGTTCTTCACTGTCCTTATTCCTTAAGGTGATGCTGTGCATTTACACGTGAATGTGATTCTTGTCCTTCTCCAAGAGGGCAGGGCTTGGGCTCTTGTTCCCTGCTGTATCCCCTGAGACTGGAGCAGAGTAGTTGCTCAGCAAATCTCTGCAGAAGAAGAGAATTCCGTCATGCAGAGTGGCCTGTGATATCCTCTCAACAGCCCTTAGGGGTTGATATTATTATCCACATTCTACAGAAGAGGAAACAGAGGCTCAGAGAGGCGATATGACCAGTTCAAAATGCGGGCAACTGGAGAAGCCAGAGCTCCAATCCAGGGTTTTATAGCTCTTGATCTGAGTTCCTAACCCCTACACTGCACTGCCAGTCCAGGGAGTCAGAGCCTTGCCAACCTGGGATGTACTCGTTAGAACAGGTCAGTGTTGGCTTAGCACCACTGGAGGGTGGGTACAAAGTACACCAAGGGCTGCAAGGACCAGAGCAGCTGTGTCCTCTGTCAGGAGCTGGAACAGAGAAGGCTGCTAGAGGAAGCAGCAGCCTTTGCCTTGGTGGAGGGCTTCCCTGAGGCCCAGGGAGGTCTAGCTCATTTGCAAACCAGGCAAGAGATTTTGAGAACTGTTCTTCCTAAGTAAGGGCTCCTTCCCAAGATCATGGTAGATTCCAGTCATGATGGCTTGCAATGGATTCACAAGAAATAGAGAAATGAAAAAGTGTTCCCATGCTGACTCGCCAATGCTACCAGGTCTGGCTCGGTTCAGTACACTCCAATGAGTTCCATTTAGCACATCTATCCAATTTTCACCCAGATACTCCTCTGGGGAATTCACTCTCCCTTTCTCCTAAGGGTCTTTGGTGACTGCCAAAGCAATGGAATGTTATCCAGATAATATCAACATCTCTGAATTTGGGGGACCTGAGGGTTCGAATTCGTCCAACCCGGATGATGTCCTGCAGAGCCAACAGTGGCTCCGGCTCCAGATTCTTCCCCAGGCTGGTTCTTCTCTCCTTCCTCTTTTTCTCTTTCTCTGCCTCCTTCTTTTCTTGTTCTTCTTCTTTATATTCTTGCACATTCTTCCAAAACATTCCCTGTTTATGATGTCAGCAGAGTTGCTTTTTGTTGCTTGCAACCAAGAAACTCTGAGAGATACAAATGCCCAGCCAGGCCTGGAAACAGTAGAGTAAGGGAAGGAAAAGAAACCCTCACTGGTCTTGACTACAGGGATGCATTGTGTTATCTCCTCAAGACATATTTAATTCACACATTTATTTAATTATTGCCTATCTCTTTCATGAAATTTCCATGATGGCTTGCCACAGAAACACTTACAATGAAAGTACAAAATAAAATAGAGCAAAGCAAAGAATCAAATATGCCAAACTTAAGGGTAGAAATAACTGCTGTGTTTTAGCTTCAGGTCTGACTCTGGGAACACAGTTGACTCATTGAACAGCAGATCCTTTTCTGGGAACTGGGCCCTCTGTCTCACAGTCCTCGCCTCATCCTGTTGAATTATTCCAGGTCTGCTTCCCTCATTTATATCTCCTGACAAACACCAACATCGGTGATCAGAAAGGAAGACACGAGTGGGAATCATAGGTGTTGGGGAGACGGCTTCGTTTTTAGTGCTGCTATGACGAGCAGCACACAAAACAGGAGGGCTTAAACAAGGATGTATTGGTTCACAGTGTGGAGGCAAGAAGTCCACAATTAAGATGTTGGCAAGGCCATTCTTTCTCTTGGATTTGGCAGAATTCCAGAGAGGGTAGTCCTCTGTTGTGTCTCTCCTCTCCGGCTTCTTCCAGCTTCTGGTTTCTACTGATTACGTGTAAAATTCCTCTCTTTATTGGGCCTCCTGTCATTTAGAATAAGCCCCACCCCCCTGATTAAAGTTGACTACATCTTAACTAATTAATCACATCTTCAAAAAGTCCGGTAGCAAATGAGCTCATGCCCACAGGATGGGGATGAAGATTGGAACATGCCCTTTGTGGGGGGCAGGATTCATTCCCCACTGGGGGGGTGATGACTGAATTGCACCATGAAAAATGGGTTGAAGGCGTAAAGAGGCAGAAAGACAATGGTCCAGGCAGAGGCGGGAGAATATGCAAAGGTGCAGAAACGGGCATGGACCGCGCCTGCGGGACCCTCGGGGATGAGCCAGAGGGAGAGTGTCTGGGGCCTGGCAAGTGGTCAGGAGCCCAGGAGCGGCCAGAGGCCTCAGCCTCAGCACCCTTGAGCTGGAGGTGATGGTGGTGGCCTCCCAAGGGCTCTGGTCAGGTCGTGCTGATTACGGGGGTGTCCTGAGCTCTGCCCCAGGCCAAGGGGCCTGATTTACCCAGCGACAGTGCAGCTTCCTCAGGGACAAAGACCCGCCCAGGGGGAGCACAGCTGGCTGTGGCTGGGATCTGGGAGAGGGTGCACAAGGGTTTGGAGTCTCTAAGGGTCCCAAGCCCAGTTCCACCACTTGGGTAACTAAGAAAGGGGTAGTTGGTTTCATGTGTCAAAAACCAGTATTGAGCACGCTCTTTATGGGGAATTAAAAGGCCAGAATTTCCTGGACCGAAAAGGCTGAGGTCAGATTTCATATTCTCCCTAAGGGGGGCAAGAAGGCAGGAAGACTCCTTGGCCAGGAGGACATTGCCTAATTCCCACCCTGGTTTGGACCCACCCTGGGCATCCTCCTCCCCCCTTCTGGTGTGCCGAACTAGGAACATTCTAGCGCTGAGCTGGGTGCACCACCCCGAAGCCCCCAGGAGAGACGTCTCTGCCCCCAGGAACTGCCAAGCAGGAAGGCTCTGAGCGGGGGGGCCACTATTTGTTTACCCCCTCACGGCCCCTCTTCTATCAAGCATCACTTCTCTGAGCCAGACCAGTAAAGGATAGCAGGGACACATGCCACCTTCTGTGTCCCTAAGGAGCCCTCAGGATCCCCACCCACACCAATGATAGCACATGTGAGACCTTCCCAGAGGCCTCACTTACAAAACACCCCTAGTCCAAGGCTGAAGTGTCCACAGTGGTACAATCTGTGGTATTCACATCGTTTCAAGTTTCCAATAAAAGTGACACCTTGTTAATGCTTTTATTACAGTACTTTATATTTGCATAATTCAAATTTGCATTAAATGCAACTATGGTTTTGTTTTCATGACTTCTCCTCCAGGTCTTTCACCTGCTAGAAAGCGGTCACTCTGAGTTACAGAACTACAAACACAAGGGCTACGAAGACGAGCAATGCAGTGGGAATGCGTCCATGAGCCAGTCGCCCTTTAATGTGGATTAGATACAACGAGCAGCATGGTGATCTTGGGTTGCACCACTTAACTAGCCCCCTGACCTGGGATTAAGTCTTCCAGCTGGCAGAGTGACAAGGCTCCAATGGCTTTCTCTCTGCCTCAGTTGCCTTACTTTATCAGACGAGACCATGTGAACTTTCAGTTCTCTCATCCTCATGCCTTGTCCTCTGTGGGAAGGTGAGGAGCCGTGGCCCTGAGCCGGGGTTTGGGGAGAGCAGGGAGAGCAGCTAAAAGTGAAGGGAGGCACAGATACCCGGGGCTCTGGAGGGTGAGACAAGCAGCCAAAGGGAAGATTGCAGGGCAGGACTCGAGCAGGATATTGAGTAATTGGCCTTGGAAGTGTAAGGAAGGGAAGCAGAGAGAAAGCTGTTTGTGTATGTGTAATTATGCATAAAGGCAGGCACGGCCAGACGGGGTGGAAACTCACACTGGAACACCGGAAGGGGTCACTGCCGGGCCCGGGGATCTGATATTTTGCACTTCAGTGAATGCATCCTTGCACCCACCTTCCCACCACCCCCCTGGGTGTCTGTGTTTGGAGATGTCCCTGAACTATCAGTAAGCAGCTAGACCTCCCCAGCTCTGACTTCCAGGAGGGAAAGGGCACATCTGCTTGCGGGGGCTGTGGGAAGGCGGGAGGGCTGACAAGGGGCCAGGCATCAGGGGTGGACCCTCCAGGACAGCCCAGTTTCCTGCACGGGGAGCTAGCGTTAGGGAGAGTGACGACCACACACTTCAGCCACGTCTGTGGGAAAGTGGAAATAGCAGCCCTAAGCGAAAGAGAATTTATGAGGGTCCTCCATCACTTCCCCTCAAGATGGTTCAAGATGAGACCCAACAAAGAGACATTAATGAGTCCCTGCTGAGGGGGGAGCGGGACAAGGGTTTGCTTCTGGAGAGCCCAGTGGACAGCTGTGTGCCAAGGGGACCTCCCCAGACTCGCTGAAACCCAGCCTGCGTGGATGGGGATTTGGGCTTCACCGTAATTACCAACCATCGCGTACCTATTAACAGATCCCGTTTGCTAACTGGATTGCTCGTGGAGGCCTCTTGTTTTAATTAGCATCTCAGATGAAGAGTAAACAAACATTCCAACAAACTATTATGACATAAAGTTGATTTTTCAGTTACTGAACTGCTACGCCGTGGATATGGTGAATTTCGAATTAAATGCCTCTCTCAGAGGCTTTAATGATCTTAGTCAAGAATGCTTTGATTAAATTAAAGCTATTGAAAATGTGTTTTTTGAAGAGCGAGTGTGAACAAAACATCCAGGAGTGAGCCAGGTCCTGAGTCAGACCCCTCGACCTTCGCAGGCAACCTCCGGGAAAGGGGACAGTGGGGACTCCACGTGGCACTGAGCAAAGGCTGTTAAAACACTGTTAAAATCACTCAGATTATTGGGGTTCTTAGCTAGAACCCAAGTCAGGGATTCTCGTGAGAGTGGTTTATGGAGAGGGTGCCCTGAGGGAGAGCCCGTGAGGCGGGGCATGAGGCAGGACAGACGGGGGAAGAGCGGAGCAGGCCTAGCTGAGAACCGGCGGTGCTCTGCTCTCAGGCCGATGCGCGGCTGGCCTGGAACCCGCATGGCGTCATGAATTGTCCTGCCTCAAGGCAGAGAGTCTTGCCGTCCGGTCACCCGCCCTAGTCAGTCACTGGATGGTTCCGTCTCTTTCCCTCCACGTCCCAGCCTCTCCCGGGAGGGCAAATGCTCCCAGGCATTTGTGGCTCTATCAGAGGAGGGCCAGTCTCCAGCAAAGGGTGCAGGCATGAGCCTTTGGCAGCCAACACTATCTGCAGCTGGGGACAGGTGTGCCGGCCTGCACAGGGGCTCTGGGAGGGGCACCAGCAGCTTCTCGGGAGACAGTGGGCTTTGGTGAACATCCTTTGCACTTGAATACCACTTTACCTTTTCCAAAGAACTCCCAGTAGTCTCATTGGACCTATTCTCAAGCCAAAGGAATTAGAATAAGAATGGGCCTACAAGGTGGACCCTGCATTACAGGTGAGGACAACAAGGTCCAGAGAGGTTAAGCAACTTTCCGAGGCAACACAGCAAAGCAGAAGCAGGGATGGGCTTTGTTCTGGGCGACTGTGTCTGGTCACCAGGCCAGCCATGACGCCTCCCCTGGAACAGCCCCTCCACGGCGGTGACTGGGCCGTGGGGCTGTTCAGGCTGGTTACTGAGCCCAGCTGTGGGTGAGCTTGGTGGCTGAAGGGAGCTCTGATCTGTGAGTTCACGGTGGTGCTTCTGGTAGTGGAGCAAGAGGACTTGAGGGCCACTCAAAGGGGCCACTGATTTGGAGCGTGACAGTCTTGCCCATTTATCCCCAAGGGCGCTCTCCTTAGAGCAGACATGGGAGGAGCAAAGTGACCCCCGTGCTGAAGCCGCTGCAGGAATACATCCCACCCTCTCTTGAAACCTTCTTAAAAGCTGCTTCCTCTTTCTGGGAGGGAGCTCTTCTTCCCTTTCCAGCTGCCCCAATTTTCATAGTTAACATTTTTCAGATATGCTCAAATTTTACCTTCTTAGAAAACTTCCTTGCTTCCCCACCCCCAGCCCCCACCCCTGGTCTAAATGCTAAATGCTTACCTAGCCCAGGTCTGGGTTTCTTCCCAGCACTTATTACGGCTGTAACTGTACAGGCAGATCGCTTGATTGTCTGCCGTTCCCTCTAGACATTATTTTTAAAACAGCTTTGCTAAGGTATAATTGACATATACAATGAACTGTACATATGTAAAGTATACAGCTAGTTTTGACATATGTGTACACTTGTGAAACCATCACCACACTCAAAAGAATGAACATATCCATCAACTCCAAATGTTTCCTCGTGCCCATTTTAATCTCGCCTTCCCAGCCCCCTCACTCTCCATTCCCAGGCAACCACTGATCTACTTTCTGTCACCATAGATTAGTTTGCATTTTATAGAGTTTTATATAAACTGAATTATACAGTATGTCCTCCTTTCTGTCTGGCTTCTTTCATTCAAAACAATTATTTTAAGCTTCATCCATGCGTTGCATATACCAATAGTTCTTTCTCCCTTTCTTTCTTTTCCTTCCTTCCTTCCTTCCTTCCTTCCTTCCTTCCTCCCTCCCTCCCTCCCTCCCTCTCTCCCTCCCTCCCTCCCTTCTTTCCCCTTTCTTTCTTTCTTTCTTTTTCTTTCTTTCTTTCTTTCTTTCTTTCTTTCTTTCTTTCTTTCTTTCTTTCTTCCTTCCTTCCTTCCTTCCTTCCTTCCTTCCTTCCTTCCTTCCTTCCTTCCCTCCTTCCTTCCTTCCTTTCTCTTTCCTTCTTTCATCTTTCTTTCTACTAATATTCATCCATTCATCCATTAGTGGACATTTGGTCTGTGTCCAGTTTGGGGCTATTACAGATAAAAGTGCTATGAACATTCACGCTCAAGTGTTTGGACATATCTCTCATTTTCTCTTAATTGATACTTACAAGGGGAATGGCCGGATCATACGATAGGTACATTTTTAACTTCTTAAAGAAATTGTCAAACTATTTTACAAAGCATTTGAATCATTTTATATCCCCACCAGCAGCATGTGGCTTGGTATAATCAGTCTTTTTTATTTTCACTATTCTATAGACGTGAAGTGGTATCGCATTGTGGTTTTAATTGGCATTTCCCTATTGTCTGATGGTGCTGAGCATGTTTTCATCTACTTATTTGCCATCCATATGTCTTCTTTGGCAAAGTGTCTGTTCAAATGTTTTGACCATTTTTTATTGGTTGTTTTTTTTATATTGTTGAGTTTTTAGTTCTTTATATATTCTTAATACAATTATTTTATTATAAGATATAAACTCTGCAAAGATTTTCTCTTAGTCTGTGGCTTGTCTTTTCATTCTTCTCACAATAGTTTTTGAAGGACAGAAGTTAATTTTGATGAGATACGATCGATCACTTTGCTCTTCTACAGCTTGTACTTTCAATGTTGTAACGAAGGTATCTTTGCTTAATAAAAGGTCATAAACATTTTCTCCTACGTTTTCTTCTAGAAATTTTGTAGTTTATATTTTACATTTAGGTCTATGATCCATTTTCAGTTTATTTGGCATCTGGCTCGAGGTATTTATCCAAGTTCAATTTTTTGCATATCCAATTGTTCCAGCTACACTTGTTGAAAACGCTATTCTTTTTCCAGTGCAACGACTTTGCACCTTTGTAAAATTTAGTTGTGTGTAGATGTGCATGTGTGTGCATGTAGGTTTATTTCTGAACTTTGTTCTTTTCCATCAACCTATTTATCTTTGCACCAAAGCCATGATGTTTTCATAACTATAGTATATAACAATTATTGCAATCAAATAGAATTCACTTTTCACCTCTACACTTCTTTTTCAGAGTTGTTTTGGCTATTCTAGGTCTTTTGTGTTTCTACATGAATCTTCAAATTAGTCTGTCAGTTTCTACAAATGAGACTGCTAAGATTTCTAATGCTAAATCAACTTGAGAAAGTTGACAACTTGATAACAGTGAGCCTTCTGACCCACAAACAAAACATAGCTTTCCATGTTTAGGTCTTTCTTAGCTTCTCTCTAAATTTGTGGTTATCAAATTTGTAGTTGTCTGTGTACAAGCCTTTCACATCTTTTGTTAGATTTATTTCTAACTGTTTCATATTTTTGATGCAATTATAAGTGTCATTTTAAAATTAATCCTGATTGTTGATTGCTAGAATATAGAAATAAAGTTCTTTGTTAGTATCATTGTTGCTCTTGGATTCTATAACCTCACTTATTAGTCCTAGTAGCCTTTTTGTAGATTCCATCAGATATTTTATACAGGCAATCATGTCATCTGTACACAAAGATGGGTTGACTTCTTCCTTTTCCATATGGACGCCCACGAGACTCCAAGCGCCATGACTCTGCTCCCTGTCTGGCTCCATATGTTGTCTCAGAGCCTGTCAGGGACTTGCACGTGGCAGTTCCCAGTTTGCTGGTAACAGAGACAGGAAGCACAAGGGATCGCTCCCCACCCCTCCCAGGAAAGTTTTGATAAGTCTATGGTTTCCACCTGGCACCAAAACAATCATCTGTGACATGAAAATTTCCGAAAATAGTCATGGTCTCTTGGCATAACATAAACAAAGCGTCCCTCTAGATGCCTGTCATTTGAATCTATTTACTTATTTGCTCGGTTCAGAATTCAATAGAACCAGAGCATGTGTGGTACATAAAGGCATTACTTTGGCACAGAGATGTATTTTTTGTCACTTTGGGGTTTTTACAGTACATTCTGGATTGGCTTCCAGGTTTCACGTGGCCCAGGGAGAGTTCTCATTCTCCAAGATCAGTCGATCAGTCACGGCATATTTTAGAGGCATTTTCTATGTACTGGTCTGTTATGCTCATTGTAGTTTCTCAGGACCTGACACAAATTTCCTGTTCTCATAGATCTGCCTTCCCAGTAAGGGAGATGAAGGGGTAAACAAATCTATATTCCTATGTCCATATGTGTGCACGGGTATGTGCCTACATCCAACGAGCGGCCGTGCGGGGATAGGAAAAGAGCGTAGTGCGTGGACAGTCACTGGGTCTCAGGCTACAAATGCGAGGGTCACCTTTGATTTCCATTCCCCCTCAAGCCCCTATCTGGGGTCACTTGCTAGGATAGGGAAGACTGAGGAAAGATCAGGTTTTGCAGTCAGAAAACAAAAGTTGGGTTTTGTATCTCGCAAATCTGAGATGCCTACGAGATATCCCAGCCAGCAGTTGTTAGGAGGGTCTGGCATTCAGAGGAGAGCTTGGTGTTTGGTCACAAGTTTGGGAGCCCCCTGGCACCTGAAAATCACGGGGAGGTATGAGATGGCTCAGGATGTGCATGGAAATGGAGAAAGGAAGAGCACATCCTGTGTCCCTTCAGCACCGAGAGCCTGGGAAGAGAAGGAGGAAGAGCCAACAAGAGAAAGTAAGGATTGACCACTGGTGGGGAAGGAGAAAACACGGGTGGGTCTGCTGTCTGAGCCACGCGATGAAAGCATTTAAGAAGTGGGTGTTGTCAAGTCTCTCGGAGGCTGTTGATATTGAAGACACAGACGGAGGCCCTTGGGCAGCCTGATGAGAGCAGTTTTGGTGACAAGGTGGGAGAGAAGCCCCCACAGGAACCTGAATGTTGGCCTAATCTTGAGAGAGCTCTGGATCATACAGCTCCCTCATCCTTTTATCCTCACGTTCCAAACAGGAAAACAGACTCTACCAGATTGGAACCTTCTGGAATATAGTCGTCTGACTCATGAAGGTTGAGGTAAGGAATGAATCATTTCTTGTGAATTGTTCTATTTCAATGCAGTTAGTTCACCTTCCCACAGCTTCTACAAGAAAATGTAAGAGCAAAAGTGGCCATTTAAATTCTTATTTTCCTAAAGGAGGAGTGAGTGATGAAAATAAAGCTAAAATTGGAACTAACACTTTACTTAAGCATTGACTTACTTAATCTTCATAGCTCCCAGGAGGTAAACTCTCATCACCCCAACTCACAGACTCGGAAGCTGGGCCGAGAAATGATGTGACTTCTGGTTGCAGGTCTGGGATCTGAAATCAAGCATCTTCTCCCACCTGGGAGAACAAACGTGGTCGCAGGTGGCACACGGCGGCTCGGCTCTCCTTCCTTAACACCTACCCAGCTCTGCTCTAGGAGGGCTGAGATCGATCTCATTTAAAAAAAATATGACAACTTCACATTTTCTCTGATTATTTTTGCTTTTAATTTCAAAATAGTCAATGACCTAAGTTAACACATATATATATATATACATATATATATATATATAAATATATACATATATATATACTTTATGTATATATTTTATATAGATATATAATATATATAATATAATATATATATATATTTAATTTCTCATTCCTAATCCTGAGATGCTTGCTGTCTAAAACTTAGGTTGCAATATAAAATATGTAAGGATAAATGCTTTTCAGTTTCACTGATGCATTGTCCTAAGGCTTGATATTGAATCGTAACATTTCCAGGGACTTTCAGATCACTCCCTACCACATAGACAGATAAACATTTCCTGTGAAGGGTCACATAGTACATGTTTTAAACTTTGTGTACCATAAAATCTCTGCCACAATTACTCAACTTTGTCATTCTAATGTGAAAGCAACCACAGATAATACACAAAAAATGTGTGGCTGGATTCCAATAAAACTTTATTCATAGATGTTAAAAAGTAAATATAATTTTTACATGTTATCAAATAGTAATCTTTTTTGTTCAACCACTAAAAAAATGTAAAAATAAAGAGAGATGTTTAGCTCATGGGATGCATGAAAACGTGGTGGGCTAGATTGTCCCACTGGCTGTAGTTTGCTGACCCTTACCTTACAGGCTAACAGTGATCCAGGACTGGGCTTAGTTAAGAAAGTGAACAGGAACTGACAGACACTGTGGCCCAAGAGACTCAGGAGCCATAAAGAGCAGTGACTGGACACCCTTGTCCAAGACAAAATGACTTTCAGTTGTGGCTTAGGATTGTAGTCTTTGTTAAAGGTTTCATTGGGTGCAAATTATTTCATTTCATTGGAGTAAATCCAAGCTCCTCTCATTGCTTACATCCAGAAATGCTGTAACAATGGGGGCCCTTATAGGTACAAGTGCCAAAAATGTAATGCATATTGACTCAAGGAGGGAAACAAGGAATTTATTAGCTCACATAAGTGGAAATCATGGGTTTCTGTATGGCTTCGGGTATGGATGGACGTAGATTTAGCAAACAGAATGTCCAGGGACCAGTCTTCTACTCTCTCCATCTCTTTTCTCTGATCTTCTCCACCTTAGCCTTTTTTTATTTGCATCAACTTTATTATGCAAAATAAAATTCCATTTATATGGCACGTTCATATCCTTACAGTTAGCAATCACAGTGGAACAAAGGTTTCTTATTCTCAGGAGTACCACCAAAGCCTGGTTTTGTTCTCTTTGGCCTGGCACAGGTGAAATGCATATCTCTGACATGCTCTCCGTGGTTTAGGGCATGGACTGCTGTGGCTGGTGACATGCCCACACCCCAACTCCGTGGAAGAGAGAGGAAGAAAGAAAATCCTTCCCAAACTGCATGGACTGAGAAGGGGAAAGGTTTGGCTGCAAATGAAAATTGAGGCCATTCATTGCAAAAGGAAAGAGCAAAGGATAAGGGGAAAAACAAGCAAAGACATCCACTCCAAATGCTTTCTTAATAGGGAGCATGATGCAATGCAGCTAGAACCTGACATGGGACATGGCCGAGAGTTTGCCTGAGTGGCCAGGGGAGCACCACGTGTGCAGACTTTATCAGGACGTTCTTGAGGCAGGAGTGGGCCAAGGGCCAATGCTCTGAGCAGCTGCTGGAGAACTATTATGGTCCTTGGACTTTTGAAGTCAACGTCCCAACACAACTTCAAAGGAAAATCTGGGGATGGCTGTCAGGAAGCCAGTGACTCCTGTTGCTGGGCAGCAACTCCTAAAGGGGACTGACAGCTGAGGAGAATAAAACTTTCTATCCCACGGCACAGCTTCTGTGATAGTACCCGAACCCCAACATGCCTATGTGAATGCACAGAAGTTAGCTCACACGCAAACACATGCATGCACACGTGCACACAGACACCATCCTTATATTTCTCCTTTCACTAGGAAGAGTGTCTTTCCGGCACCCATGAACCCTTCCGTTGGTAGCCTCATTTGCTCTTTGAGAACCACACTTCCTCCACCTCCCTCCAAACAGTTGGGGTACAGCTGGTTCATGCCCCTAGCTCCAGGGTGGGCCTTGTGGCCCAAACCCGGCCATTCAGAGTGTCACCTCCTCTTTACCCTGCCCTGCCCCTTGCACAAGATGGACTTGGGTGTAAGCCTGTGGCCAGCATTGCTTCCTGTGTGTACTGGAGAAGCATGGCTTTCTTTCCGCTGGCACTGTGGGCCTGGCTGGCTGAGTCCGAAGCCGCTGTTGCCCGCTTGCAGCTGTACCCAAAGGAAAGCAGGACAGAGCAATGCAGAAACGGGGCTCCCTTGTTTCCCTTTCCACAATTTTTCTTGAGATATTTTATTGTGGAATAATTTACATACAGGAACATGCACAAATCTTAATTGTACAGTTCAATGAGATTTACATAATTGTACACCTGTGACCCACCACCCAGACCAAGCTACATAGAGCATTTCAGCCCTCCTTGGGTTTCCTTCCAATCACTACACGAGGATAAACCCTGTCTTAACTTCCAATGCTGTATATTAGTCTCGTCTATTTTTTGAACTCATATAAATAAAACTGTTCATGTGAAGCATGGACTCTTTGTGCCTGGCTTCTTTCACTCACATATTATGCTACGAGATTCATTTACGCTATTGTATGTTGTTCTCATAGTTTTTTTCTATTGTGGGCTAGTATTTCTTTGTGTGAATATATCCCACTTTATCTACCTATTCTACTGTCAATGGACATGTGGTTTGTCTAGTTTTCATGAGCAGCCTCATGCAGATCTTTGGGCAGACATAAGCAAGAACTTCTATTGGGCACACACCTAAATGGGGAATTGCTTTATATGGGAAGGTATTTGTTCAGCTTCAGCAGGTACCACCCATCAGTTTTCTAAAGTGGCTCCCACAAGCAATTTATAGGAGTTTCTTTTGCTCTACATCTTCTCCTACCCGTGGTGTGCCAGTGAAACAGGGCTTTCAGACACCTGGGTCGAGGTGTGCTTGAAACTAAGTGGCCCTTGGACTTTTCAGCTGTGTGAGGAAGTCCATCTCGTTTTCACCTTCAACCTGAGTGTACTGGGTTTCTATCACCTGAGAGTGAAAATGTCCTGACAAATACAACAAGCAAAACCTTCCTTACAGGATGGCTCAGTTATGGGGTTTGGGAATCCTTGGGACAAAAGGAGAATGACTTCTCAGGGGTTAGAAAGGAATTCCCTCATGGGTGGGCAGGTGGAAGACGGAGCACCTCGGGGGGAAGTCACCTGCACTCTGGCAGTCTGAGGTTTGAGGTGCTCTATGTCACTTATCTTAGACTGGGGTGTAGCATCAAAAGGGTATTGAACCATGTCCCCCACAAAACATGTTCAAGTCCTAACCCTGGTCCTGTGACTGGAGACTCATTTGCAATAGGATCTTCAAAGATCCTTTGTAGATGAGGCCAAATTTACGCAGGAGAAGCTTTAATCCATATGACCAGAGTCCTTATAAGCTGAGGAAGTTAGACATGGTCAGTAGAAGCCAGAGAGAGAGAGAGGGATCCCCATGTGATAGAACCAGAGGTGCAAGCCAAGGACCCAAGGATGGCCAGCAAGCCAGCAGCAGACAGCTGCAGACGCTGGGAGAAAGCATGTTGGTAGAGACCTTGATTTTGGACTTCCAGCCTCCCAGGCTGTGAACACATAAACGCCTGTTGTTTAAGTCAACCAGCCTGGGTATTTTTCAGAGAAGCCCTGGCAACTAGGACAGGAGGTGTGCAGAACCAACTATGAGATTCTTACCAAGGCCCACGTGGGGTTTCTCTCTGGGTAACCAGACAGCTAAAATGTGCAGTCGTGGTCAGACTGAAACAGTGACTCTGAAGGAGGGGCGAGTTGGTTTTCTGTGGCACCCTCTCTGCCATAACAGGGGCCACCAGCAAGGCCACCTGGAGGAACGAGTCCCCTGAGGAGGGAGGAGGGGGTCGAGGACAGGCTGATGAGGCTGCTTCATCAGCACCGAGCAGCGGGCAGAGCCTGGCGAGTTGTGCAGGCTGAGACAGGGAATGAGAAGCTGGCCTGAGGGATGCAGCAGCCCCCTCCTGCCCCGGAGCCCCAGGGCGCCAAGGCCACCTTGACGGCCTCAGGCCTGTGCTCCTAGCAGGCTGGCGCTCCCCTCTGCCCTCCTCCCTTGGGACAGAAAGCTACAGTTTACAAAGCGCTTCCCACCCGTCATTGCTCAGGGTCCTCGAGGCAACCCTGTGGCTGTATGATTCCCACTTTACAGGTGAGGAAACGAGGCTCCAAGAGGGAGAAAAAGGTCTTCAGGCTCCAAGCCCCGAGCATTATCCTCCCCGCGGTGCGGCTGCTTTCCCTGTGACAGTCTTGGTTTCCTGGGGCTGCAACAGCAAAGTACCGCAAACTCGGTGTCTTAAAACAGCAGCTCTGGAGGCTGGAAGTCCTAAAACAAGGTATCAGCAGGGCCCTGCTCCTCGGAAACTGCAGGGAGAATCCCTCCTGTGTCCCCAGCTTCTGCTGGCTTGTCGGCCACCCTTGGCTTGAGGCTGCGACACTTCAGCCTCTGCCTCTGTCATCACGTGGCCAGCTTCCCTCTGTCTGTCTGTGTCTTCACCTCTTCTGATAGAGACGTCAGTCATGTTGGGTTATGGGCCTGCCCTACTCCAGTGCAACTTCATCTGAACTGAACGAATTCCATCTGCAGCAATCTTATTTCCAATAATGGTCACTTTCTGAGACACTGCAGGTCAGGATTTCCAGATATCTTTTTGGACTGCATCTTTCAGTCCTTATCAGGATCCTAGACTTGCATGAGAATTTATGGTGGGACAAGTCACCAAGTAGGGGATCAGAAGGCCCTGGGCATTTGTCAGAGTGGCTTAGGGTGGTCGGGAGCAATTTTTGGCAGGCATGAAAACTGGAGGCAAGCTTGGGAGCCAGACTTCTAACCCCAGGGTAGGACTTGAGGTGTTAGGGGAAAGAGGGGCCTCTGAGGAGCGAGAGAGCCTAGAAAGTTCCAGTTCTGCTCCATAACGCACAAGGTGGGGTGCCCCAGGGGGCATGTGGGGTAGCCCCTGCAGCTGGGCCCCAGCCTAGCTCTGAGCTGTGAAGATGAAAAGCAAGGGACACCCCCTGAGATCACCTAGAGATGGCCTGACGCTGAGCTGGGGCCTGGACTGTTTGGGACGCTCGCCTGGGTGCCCACTGACCCAGAACTCCAGACTGAAAGTCCCTTGGGGGGCAAAGGGACCGGTTGCTCCAAGACTCCCCGGCCTCTGAAGGGCGGGCAAAGGCAAGCGGGAGGGAGTGACAGGATTGGCGAGGAATGAAATTGAGGCGGCTGTGAGATGCTATAAATATTTGGTTTGAAACAGCAGAGACATTCAAGATAAAAGTTAAATAGAAATAAAAGCAGTCAGATGTTTATTATATGTTGCCATAAAATTCAAGAGCAGCCTAAAAAGGCAGATCAGGATTTGTTTTACAAATAAGACAGGGGAATGAAGGAGGTAGAAGTTTGACGGTGGGAGGGTTTATTTGCTCTAATTTGGACAGCGATAGAAACAAAGTGGGGATGACTCAGTCCACAGACTAGGACGATGGGTGTCGTAAGGGGCCCTCGGCCTTCTCTGCCTCTTGGAGAGGTTCAGGCCCCCAGGAGAGCACAGGGTGGGGTGCTCCTAGAAGCTCAGCCCCTGGAGCACAGACAGACACGGTGGATGCACAGTATTTATGTGCCACGCTTTATCAGCCCAAGGGGCTGGCCGCAGAGGGGACCACGCTGACGTCCTGAGGCTGATGGTGGATGATTCCAATTCTGCCATTTCCTGCACTGCACCAGCACGGACAAGGCAGTCCCTGGGGAGGCTGTGGTCCAAAATTAGAATCACAGACCACAGAGGCCCTTCTGCTCCTCCAGGGGTCAGCGGACTTCTGTAAAGGACCAGAGAGTAACTATTTTTGGCTTTGTAGGTCCCTGTCACAGATGCTTTGCCATTGTAGCATGGAAGTAGCCATAGACAATCTGGAAACAAACAAGTAGGGCCTCATGCCAATAAAGTTTTATTTGCAAAAACCGATGGCAAGCCAGGTTTGGGCTGCAGGCCATAGTTTGCCAACCCCTGTTCTCCTCTAACCTTTTTTAGGTGGGGAAATTGGAGTTCAAAGAGGCAAAGATGCTGTACTCAAGTCTCCTGGCAATTAGTGACAGAGCCGGGTCAAGAACGCAGGATTTCTGGGAGCTTGTTCAGTCCTTTCCACTACATGGGGCAGAGACTGACCATGCTTCTGTTTTATACCGAATTGTACCTGACTTGCTAGTAAGCTAAAGAGTAGAAGGGATGGAATGGACAGATACACGTGAACTGACCAGGTTTGTTCATTTCTGAAATTAAAATTGTGAACAGTTTCCTTCTGATTGGCTGAGTTGCTGTTTATTGTATGTTTTGATGGAAAACCTTAGAAGATGAAGCTCCAGAGGACTGAATCCCTGCAAACGTTCTGAGCTTGATAAAGAGGGTTGGGAGAACTGATGCTGTCTGAGATCTAGTAATCCCCAGGGGGTGCAGTGTCCCTGGAAACTTGGCAGCAGGGGCCCTGCTTCTGTGGGACACAGCCCTGGTTTCCCTCCTGGAATTTGGTTACTCATTAGCAACTTTGGGGGAAATATTTTTGAAAGAAACTGTGGAAAGGGAGTTTAATCATACTACTCAAATTTGACAAAGAATGGGCAATAGGCACAAGGAATGGAGGGCAAAGCTTTATAAGGAAAAGTCCTAAGGATTTGGGACATAATCTAGTAAAAGTTTTTGCTGATCTATAAATATAATGAAAGCAATTATTTGGCATTAACAGAGCTGCTGCCTCTCCTATCCCAGGTCATCTCTTCAGTGCCCCTTCCCCACTCATCTTACCCCCCCCCCCACACCTTTGTTAGGCCCCTTATCCTGACAGAAGCCTTCCAGGCTGCCCTCAGTATCTTTCAGCCCCATCACTCTTTGCACCCGTGGCCAGTCCATTTCCTCCAGCACCTTTCCTGGACCCCCAGTCCACACCCACCCCTGCCCTTTAGGACTTCTCACCACACCTGTTTTCACCTTTGTCCTAGTGTCTTAAAAGTTTCCCATCATTCCCTGGTGAATGAGCCAGATTCAGACCCAGAATGGAAGCTCCCTGGGGACAGAATTTGAGATGCCAATTGCATTTCTATACTGGAAAAATGCAGTCAAGGGCTGGGCATGCAAAACCTGGATTAAAATTGTATTCATTCACCAACAAATGTTTATTGAGCCCCTTAATCTTGAGTCCATTCTGGTGCTGGGTGACAGCAAGTGACAAGAAACACAAGGTCCCTGCTTTCCAGGGGCCGATACAAACTAATAAAAAAGAAAGATGGTTTCAGATTTTGATATAAATGCGATGAAGCAAGGGAAGCAGGGAGGTGGTAGACGGCGGTCAGCGAGAGCGTCTTTGAGGAGGTGACATTACTGTAGAGACCGAGAGATGGAGCAACGGGCAGCCTTGCCGGTTTCGGGGGAAGAGCAGGTGTGGAGCCTGGGAGAGGTGGGGGGTGGAGGGTGCTGAGTGGGTCCCGGGTACAGCAGGAAGTTGCGAGCTGCAGCCCAGTGGCTCAGGAGGGTGGGATACGATGAAGCAGGAAGCTGAGCAGAGGGCACACGAGTGGCTGGACCCACCCTGAACACAGCAGGGGTCCAGTGGAGGATTTGGGGAAGTGGGGGAGCACATGGGCTAATTTATGTTTTGAAGACATTGTCCTGGCTGCTGTGGGGGAGAATGGAGATCCGGAGGCCCATAAAGATGCTCTAGAAGTCACCAGGTGGGGGCCATGGTGGGAGAGAGGGGAGTATGGAGTTAGGTATACATTCTTGGGTGATTTTCATAAAATCCTTTTGAGCTGGGCACTTGGGGCATTGCTACCTCCATACTTCCACCCACCCCCACGCTGGCTACCATCTCTTAACCTTCCTTAAAGGAAGCCCAGACCAAGGGCCACTTACTGCAGTGCACTCCTGCCCTCTGACTAGCAGGGCGTCCCCAGTCTCAAGCCATCCCCAGGTGGCCTTACTATGGGGAAGTCAGTGCCACAGGTCCCAGGATGATGGTGGCAGCTCTCAGAACCCCTCACTTTGCACCCTTCTTCCCCGCCACACACTTCTCCTGCAGCAGCTGTCCACTGGCAAGTTGTGGGGTTCAGGGTGTGAATGAAAATAGATGATTACACAAGTTTGGCAGATAGTTGTAAAGCATCTACATGGTAGCAACGTGCTAAGCATGAAAGAGGAATCATAAAGAGAGACCTGGGTGGGTGCCAGACTGAAGTTCAAATCCTGACTTAGATGCTAATTAGCTATGTAAACTTGGGCAAAATGTTTGAACTCCTCCATTATCTGAGGATTCATATAGCAAATGCAGACACTGGTCAACTAGTTAACTATGACTAGTAACTAGTAAGTAACTAGTTTGCCAGTAACTAGTTTGAAGGAGAAAGCCTTTGTTGACTCTAGCCATAAGAAACAAATGAGCAGTTGTTACAGTGCAGTTGTTACAGCGCAGGACCCTGACACAAAGTCCAAAGGCTCTCGGCATTGGCTCGTTTCGTTTTTTCCGCAAACCTGCGGGGTGCTGCTGCTTTTTTACAGTCGGGGCTCCGAGAGATGAAGTTACCCATCCAGTGTCACACACCGGAACACGGGGGAGCTGGGATTTGAGCCCAGGCTCCTGGCACCAGCGCCCTCCTTCTTTACCACCCCACACACTGCCCCTTAATCGAGGCACTTCCTAGGAGCCCAGGAAATACTGGTTTTTAGTGGGTGAGTATCAAGTTGACTCAGAGAGGATCCTCCATGTGGGGAGAGGTATTATTATGAGTAAAGAAGGTAAGGGACGCCCCATGTGTGGTCCTAATTCCCGCTGGAAACTGGAGACAGAAGCAGTGCCTGGGTGCTGGGGGAGGAGGGAGAGGAGAGGGACAGTGGCAGCTGGAAGCCCCAACTCCCATCCTGGGGCTTCCAGCGGCAGGGAGAGTCCAGCTGGCAGATGAGTGGCCTGAGCTGGATTCTTGCTTCCCGCCGTCCTCCTGGAGGCCCCTTTGGAGCCCCGTGGTCTTAGAATGCCGCGCTGGTGAGGCACTGAAGAATCACAGAGCTGTCACCAAGAAACGTGTGTGGGTCTGGGGTCAGGAGACTGAAGAGCGACCCAGGTCTCGAAGGGTGAGTGACAGGAGGCTCCGCCAAGGCTGGAGACTGGCGCCCAGGGACTGGGGAGGTGGGGGCCTGGGGGGAGGTCGGGGGACGGACAGAGGAGAGCAGCAGACAAACCAAGCTGAGGACAGGCTCTGGGTAGTAAAATGGGGACAAGGGGATGGCTGGGAGGAAGCTAACTGTGGGAGCAGCCACTTGCATAGACAGCAGCCACGGCCCCTGACGGTGTGGCGTGGCCGTCAGCAGGACCCCAGGTGGCTGCCATGTCCTGTCCTGCAGCCCTTATCTGCCTGCTGGTCAGCTGTCACCCATCCCAGAGACGTCCAAGGCATACTCTGGGCAGTGCTTTTAATTTTCCTTTGCCATGGAAGGGCTGGGATAGAAAGAAAGGGACCCACAGCTGGTAATTGGGTGCACACTCCACCCAAGGGTGTCATCAGCAAAGTGTGGGTTCTTTCCTCCCTGGGTAACCACAACTGGGAGAAGTTCTGACTCTAATCAAACAATACTTTCTTCTGTGTAGAAAATGGACACGACACAATCCTGACATTTAAAGAGAACACACCTTTCCCCCTGCAGATAAGTTAATTAATTCAGATAAGGTGTTCAGATTCAAATTTAACAGATTGCTCATAAATCAGACTTTTGTGAGAAGCTTGTAATTTTGAAGTGATCATAAACACTTCTCAAGTGTGGCTTCTTCAGAGGCTGAATACTCAGTCATGAAAGTTGGAACACACCCTCCGCTGGGCCCAGGACCGGCACTGCTGCTAGCTGGAAGCAGCCCCCACACCCACCCCTCCGAACCTCTTCACTTTCTTCCTCTTTGTGCATTGATCACACCTCACCCGCATGGAATCGAACACTAACCACCTCTGCTCCTCCCCCAGCGTCTCTGTGCACAAAGTGAGGTCCTGAGCCTGCAGGGCCTTGTCAAGGTCGCATGTGCTACCTTCACCAGCCTTTCTGCCCGGTCGTTGAAGTCCCCGGGGGTCCCTTCTGAGCAGACACTGACCAGAGCGACGGCTTCCACCCAATCTGCAGAGGCTCGCAGAGCTGAGGTGCACTTGCTCCAAGTGTGGGGCCAACCTCGGGGCGTCTGTGCGGGGACAGAGGGAGGGGGGAGCAGGCCACAGCCACAGGGGGAACTCGGCAGCTTGCTGCTCAACGTAGCCCTCAGCTGGTTAGGACACCGGTTTGTTTTATGATCACCAATCGGTAATTTCTGACATTTCTTCAGGGGGTGCCATCACTAAAGAGCCGTGTCACCGGCTGCTGTGGAGGGCACTGTTTCTGGATTATTTCTCACAGGCTAAGCAGTAGGAACATATTCTAACAATGAAAACCACAACCTTAAGCTCCACTTCAGAATAATATCAGATCCAATCCAACATGCAATTTATAGCAGTTCCCTTTACTGAACTTTTCTTACATACTCTCCTCTTGCACAAGAGCCAATCATCAGTGATCAGCTCCGGCTTTATCTGCCCAGTACTTTCCCCTTCTGGGAACACCCCACCCACAGCCCCATCCCCACCATCCCCAAACCATCTAGGTGCTTCCCATGGATGCTGCCACGTTAGGCCCACATGGTACATCTGCCCACTGTTCTTTGGTCCAGGGAGGGGCACATGGCCAAGCTGGGTCAATCACATGACTTCTCTGAGGAAAAGAGGCATTTTGTTTTAAGCTGTTGAGCTGTAAATTTTGAAGCTTGTTGCTACTGGTATTTTTTTTTTTTCTTAACCACAGGAAAAATTAAGTGGCAAAAGCAGGGAATGGAAATGGGGAGCCAACATACCAAGATGAGCAGGCACAAGGAACAGAACAACTGGGGGCACTTCTCAAAACCCAGCTGGTTTCTGGTCAGTGGTCCATCAAGCCAATAAGAAATTCCTATTTAAATTCCCCTCCTTGCTTACTCTTAGGTGAGTTGGAGTTGTGTCACTTACAACCCAAGGAGCTCTCATCCTGAGAAACCCCAACAGCCTGGACATCTTTTTTCTTTTGAGGATGGGGTTGGGGGGTTTAATTTTTACTTTGATAATATATATACAACATAAAATTTCCCGTTTTAAGCAATTCCAATAATACAGTTCTGTGGTGTTAATTATATTGACAAATGTTATGCAACCATCACCACCATCCATTACCAAAACTTCTCCATCACTCCGAACAGACTCTGTACCAATTAAGCATTAACTCCCCATCCCCTGCCACCATCCCTGCCTGTGGTTACCTGGAATCTAATTTCTCACTCTATGAATCTGCATATTCTAATTATTTTATGTAAATGATATCATATAATATTTCTCTTTTTGTGTCTGGCTTATTCCACTCATTGTGCTGTCTTCAAGTTCATCTACGTTGCAGGGTGTATCAGAACTCCATTCCTTTTAATGGCTAAATAATATTCTACTGTGTGCTTTTTTTTATCCATTTGTCTATTGATGGAACTTTGTGTTGCTTCCACCTTTTGGCAATTGTGAATAACGCTGCTATGAACATTGGTGTACAAATACCTGTTTGAGTCACTATTTTCAATTCTTTGGGGTAGAAACCTAGAAGTGGGATTGCTGGATCATATGGTAATTCTATCCTTAATTTTCTGAGGAGTTGCCAAAATGCTTTCCACAGCAGATGTGCCATTTTAAATTCCTACCAGTAATGTAGGAGGGTTCCTATTTCTCCACATCCTCACCAACACTTGTTATTTTCCTTTAAAAAAAAAAAAACAAAAAAACAAAGAAACAGCTGTTCTAGTGGGTGTGAGTGATAACTCACTGTGGTTATGATTTGCATTTCCCTCATGACTCACAATGTTGAGCATCTTTTTACGTGCTTATTACTGGCCTTCTTGTTGTAAGCTCTTGTTTGTCCTCTCCCCATCTCCTGCACTTTTGATGCCTGGAGAATGTTGGAACCAGACTGAAGAACAACAAAGCCACTGGGGCCAGCCTCTTTGTTGATGCCACAAAATGTCTCTGGTCTCACTGTTAAATCTTGAAAGACTTAAATGGAATTCACGCTTCTTGGATGCCAACTTAGCATTGTCTTTCTCGCCGGGGCAGAGAGACAGGGCCCCCTGAAGTAAGGACTAAAGGGGTGGGCAGGCTGTCTCATCTTGGTAAAGCTGCTAAACCTGCTGCCTCTGAGCCGAGAGGTATCACAGTCTTCAGCATGCGGAGAGACAGAGACATTTTCACCTGCAACCTGGAGAATTCCGAACCTACCATGTCCTGAAAGCGTTTCTTCTGCCTAAAATGATACGATGGAAAGATCTGTGAGGCTAGAGAAACAAATGTGCATGGCCCCATAACTGCAGAAACAAAGAGGCCGCAGGCCCCTACAACCAATGCCCGTGTGGGCTGGACCACCCATCATTCTCAGCAGGAAGGAGGCTTCCTCCCCAGTGCTGCCGTTCACTACTGCCCACACTTCCATAGCCGCCACCCTCAGGAATCGCTGCGATTCCGAGCAGCCCGGCTGAGAGGAAACCAAAGCCTCCTGGTAAGTCTCTTCTGACTGTTTTTCTGAGGAAGCCATCCCACAATGCCTCCGTGAGGACGGGATGTCAAGTTGAGTGGCCCCTGCCGGACAACTGTCAAGGCGGTTGAAGGATATTAGAGGAGCTGATCATGTGTCAACGCTCCTCTGCGCCCACTCACGTCAGGGAAGTGATACAGCTGTCACTGTGGCGGGCTAGACGGCTGTCCGGCCGGCCTCAGTCACCCACCGGCTGTCCAATTAGACGGTGAGGGCCCGACCCTCAGGTGTGTGGGAGGCAGGGGCGGAGGGCCCAGGAGGGAGCTGCTCTCAGCTGTCTCCGGAGCCTGGGGAGCATCCTGGGCTGCATCCCAAGCGTGCCTGCAGCTGCCTCATGGGCCAGGAATGCAGTGACAGGCAAGCCAGCCTCGCTGCTTCCTTTGCTTCTTTCTCCTCTCTGCTTTCCTTTACTCTCTTTCTTTCCTCCCTCTCTCGTTCCTTCCGTCTGTGTTGGGGTACATATTTTGAGGAGAATATTAAGAAGGGTTTCCTAGGACTCATTTTGATAGGCAGCAGGAATATATAAGGTTTGATTAGATGTTGAAATAAGAGCCAAACTGTGGCAGAGAACTCTTTAATGCTTTGTTCTATATATTTTTATACATGCTAGTGTGGTGTTTGATTAAGTGGAATCATCAGTTTGGAAATATTGCTCAGCATAATAACATGGAAGGGTATTGTCAAAAACACTGCCCTTTGGTTGGAGATCAGGTCTTTCTCCTAAAAAAAAAAAAGAAAGAAAAGAAAAATGAGCCCTCCTTGAGTTAGAAGTTGAGTGGTGTCTTTGAGTTTCGTGTGGCAACAACAGCATTTACTTGGGAGCTGAGCACCCTTACTTCTGAAGGTCCTTGCAAGTTCCTGCCTTGTTCTCCAAGACCAGAAGTCCTGTAGGTCCAGAGAGGTGCAGGTGAACCCTTTTCTCCTTCCTCAGAGGACTCTTGAGATAGACATGAAGACACTCATCGTTTGTATTGTGCTTCGAGCTTGCTGAAGACCGTCACACCCCTTGGCTCCTTTTGATCTTCACGGAAACTGTGTAGGAGTGTTGTTGCCCCTCACAGTTCATAGGAAAGGAAACAAAAGTCCCACCTGGGCACTGCTGGTGGTTTTTCTTGTGTGTGTGGCCAGTATGTGGTAGAGCCTAGGCTTGAACTCAGAATTCTTGATTCCAAGTTCAGCGGTTTTGGTCCCTGAGCAATTTCTATATACCAAGCTACACTTTAAAGAAGAGCTCTAGTTCTCACCCATCTTTCCGATTTTCTTGTTTCCAACCTTACATCCATAGTTCCCCAGCTGTGTGACTGGGCATAGTTGAAACCCAAAAAAGCAATTGTCCTGATGAAACCTTGCCCAACAGCTGCCTGGTGTGGCCTGGGGTGGGGGTTGGGCCAAAAGATTTCCCTAAACTGCCCTTATAGGCACTTATCTGGGGATTCTGTTTAAAACTTTCTGGATAGAAAACCCTATCTCTTTATTTGGGACTCTCTAAATCCCCACCTCAGTTCTGGCCTGTGCGCTCACAGATGTACCAGGAAATTGTTACTTCCGGGGTGCTGTGTTCACTATCAAATACCCTTTAACGTGAAAGCAGTTTCCGAAGGCGGCATGCTGCAAGCTGACCACTGAGTCAAGATTTCCAGTTCAAGTGGAGAATGAGCAAACCTTCTAGCTCATGACCCCGACCCCTCACCCCCACATATAACCCCGTCCAGCCACACAGAATAATTCCTCTTCCCCGTGCACATGTCCCACCTCCAGGACTTGGTTACTGGGAGGTGCTTCTCTTGAAAGGCCCCCACCCTGAGAGCTGTCATTCCGTGGTGTCCTGTCCTCCACCTTCCACCTCTCTCCTCTGAGTTCCTGTAACACTTAATTTATACTTCCTTTTTGTCCAATTTCCTTTTTTTTCCCCTAAATGAAGAGCAGGCAGGGCCTGTCTTTGACTTTTACAGGTGAGCTGCATGGACTTTCAGATTTACCATTACCAAGGGCTACTTGCTAGTAACCCGTCAGGTGGTTACTGGGGGCTAATAAAACTAACAGTGCATAAACAGAAATGAGGACTATCGGAGAGCTTGTGGAGAACTCTTCTCCCAGGCCCAGCTGGCAGCGCTGCAGAGTTCCTGCTGCACCTGCCCCTGTAAGGACTGGTGTTTCTGCACTTTTCTGGAAGGACTCGGCGATACCAGCTGTCCACAACTGGTGTCTTGAGCAGATTACAATATTCACAGGTTTCCCTTCTTAACTTTTAATTTATAAATTACATTCAACTTTGCTTCATTCTTGATTTGCTCTGGATTGTTGCTTAACCCTCACATTTCCACTGAGAGCATTTTTTTAATTAAATTCAGTTTTATTGAAATATATTCACATGCCATACAGTCATCTATGGTGTACATTCAACTGTTCACAGTATAATCAATATAGTTATGCGTTCATCACCACAATCTATTTCTGAACATTTTCCTTACAGCAGAAAGAATCAGAATAAGAATAAAAAATAAAAGTAGAAAAGAACACCCAAACCATCCCCCCATCCCACCCTATTTGTCATTTAGTTTTTGTCCCCATTTTTCTACTCATCCATCCATACACTAGATAAAGGGAGTGCGATCCACAGGGTTTTCACAATCACACTGTCATCCCTTGTAAGCTACATTGTTATGCAGTCATCTGCAGGAGTCCAAACTACTGGGTTGGAGTTTGATACTTTCAGGTGTTTACTTCTAGCTATTCCAATACATTAAAACCTAAGAGGTGTTATCTATATAGTGCGTAAGAATGTCCACCAGAGTGACCTCTCGACTCCATTTGAAATCTCTCAGCCACTGAAGCTTTATTTCTTTTCATTTCGCATCCCCCTTTTGGTCAAGAAGATGTTCTCA
>PVKY010002026.1:0-28003 GCA_004027775.1 Bradypus variegatus | reverse complement strand
AAGTTCTCTGCTGCTTTATGACAAGGAGCATCTTTCTTCCAGTTTCCAGTAACAGTCATCATTTCCTTAAGGCCTCATCTGAAGTGCCTTTAGCGTTCATATTCTACCGACAGTCTCTTCAAAGCCATCTGGAACTTTTCTATCGAGCTCTTCACTATTCTTCCAGCCTCTATCCGTGACCCAATTCCAGAGCTGTTTCCACATGTTTAGGTATTTGCCATAGCAGCACCCCACTTTCTGGTACCAAAAACTGTCTTAGCTTCCTGGCTGCTAAAACAAATACCATAAAACAGGTTGGCTTAAATTAATGGGAATTTATTGGCTCGTGGTTTTGAGGCTAGACATCCAAAACTGAGGAACTAGCAAGGTGATACCTTCTCCCTGAAGACTGGCATTTTGGGGCTGGCTGTTAGCGATCCTTCGTCCTTGGCATTTCCATCTCATGAGAATGTACATGGCAGTGTCTTCTCCCTTCTCTTCTGGGTTCTGCTGACTTTCAGCTCGGGTGCTTCTCAGGGCCTCTTCCCGTGTCCAATTTCCTGGATTAAGGCCGTCCGTCGTTCAGCTTGGGCACCTTATCTAGGAACATCTTCAGAGTGCCTACCTGAAAATGGGTTCCCGCCCACAGGTGCAGGCATGGGACATGAGCAAGCCTTTTGTGGGGGATATGGTTCGATTCCCAACAATAATCAAATGGGGTCTATTCCAGGGATGTAAATGCCTGTTTCAATATTTGAAAAATCAATGTAATCCACTGTATTAGTTAGGGTTCTCTAGGGAAACAGAACCAACAGGAGATATCTGTAAATACAAGACTTTATAAAAGTATCTCATGCAACTGTGGGGATGTACAAGTCCAAGTTCCATAGGACAGGATGCCTGAGTCCAAATTCTTTGGGGAGGCAGCAAATGGCAACTCCAATGAAGGTGTCTGATGAACTCCCCAGGAGATGCTGGTAGCCGAAGAAGTGAAGGCCCTCTCTCTGCTCCCTTAAAAGTCTTCAACTGATCGGCTTAAATCCAGCTGATTGGATTCTCTCACTGTGGAAGGCACACTCTTTGTTGATGTCATCAGTCACAGCTGCAGCCAACTGACAGATGATTTAATAAACCAGCCTCCTGGTTTATTAACCAGACACAAATGTCCTTGCAGTAACGGTTAGGCCAGTGCTTGCTTGACCAGACAGCCGGGCACCATCACCTGGCCAAGTTAACACATGAACCAACCATCACATCTACCATACTAGCAGGCTAAAGAGGAAAAAGTGCGTTATCCTATCAATTAATACAGAAATAGCATTTGACAGCATTCAACACCCGTTCATGATAAACTCTCAGGAAAAAAAGAAAACAGGAATAGAAAGGAACTTCATCAACTTGATAAAGAGTATTTACAAAAAACTTAGAGATAACATTATGCTTCATGGTGAAAGACTGAGTGGAGCAAGGCAAGGGTGTCCAATCTTGCCTCACCTTACCCTATTCCATAGTCCTGGAAGGTCTAGCCAGTGCAATAAGGCAAGAAAAGGAAATAAAAGGCGTACAGATAGGAAAGAGGAAATAAAACTGCTCCTATTTGTAAACGACATAACTGTGTATAGAACAAACCCCAAGGAATCTACAAAAATACTCAGCACTATTAAGCGAGTTCAGCAAGGTCGCAGGATGCAAAATAAACATACAACAGCCAACCACATTTCTATATACCAGCGACGAACGTGTGGGAGCCAAAATTAAAAACATAATAAGAGTTATAATGGCTTACAAGATAAAATACTGGAGTGTAAACCTAACAAAACTGGTATACGACTTGTACGCTGAAAAGTACACATTGCTGACGGAAGAAATCAAAGAAGATCTAAATAAATGGAGCGCCATACCCATTCAGAAACTGAACACTCAACAAAGAGATGTCACTTTGCCCCAGATCTGTACACAAGATTAACACAATTTCTATCAAACTCCCAGCAATATTTTTTTGGAGACACTGGCAAGATTATTCTAACATGTACATGGAAAGGCAAAGGACAAGGGCAAAGAACAGGTCAACCATTATGGAAAAGAAGAATAAAGCGAGGAACTCAGCCTACCTGATTTCGAGATTTCCCACACAGCCGGAGTCACCAAGACTGCGTGAAACTGGCGGTGGGTTAAACAGAGATCAGTGGAAGAGAACCAAAAACCCAGAAAGAGACCCACACAAATACACTCAGCTGAGTTTTTGGCAAAGGCATAAAGACAATTAATTGGCTGGAGGAAGGATGGCTTTTCAACAAAGGGTGTTGGAGTAATTGGGTATCTATAGGCAAAAGATGAAACTTAACTTAAATCTCATACCTCATACAGAAATTAACTCAAAGGGATCATGGACTTAAATGTACAATGTAATACCATAAAACATTAGAAACATTGGAGAAAATCTTCGGGATTTAGGGCTGGGCAACGATACCAAAAGCATAATCCAGCAAAGGAAAAACTGATAAATTGGACTTTATCCAAATTAAAAACATTTACCCTGCAAAAGACCCAGTAAAGAGAATCAAAGGACAACCTACAGAGTAGGAGAAATTATTTGCAAACCACAGGTCTGACAAAGGACCTGTATCTTAAATATATGAAGAACTTTCAAAACTCAACAGTAAAAAAAGCAAAGAATCCAATTAACAATTGGACAAATGACAGGAAGAGGCATTTCACCAAAGAGGATACACAGATGGCAAATAAACGCATGGAAAGAGATCCAACACTGTTGGCCATTAGAGAACTGCAGATTAAAATCAGAATGAGATATAACCTCACACGGATCAGAACAGCTACCCATCGGCAAATGCTGTTAAAGACATGGAGAAATTGGACGGCTTGTGCCTTGCTGGTAGGAAGGTAAAGCGGGCACAGCCCCTCTGGAAGAGAGAGGCGGTTTCTTAAAAGCTAAGACACGCAGCTAGCGTACGGCCCAGCACTTGCCCTCTCGGGTACCTACTCCGGAGAAATGAAGGACTCAGGTTCACACAGAAACCTGTGCATCCATGTTCACGGCAGCCAGAAGGTGGAAACAACCCAAAGGTGAAAGGTGAAGCCAATCGTGGCACGTCCACACAATTCGGCAAGAGAAAGGAATGAACTAATAGCACACGCAGCAGCCTGGAAAAGTCTTCAGGTAATTGTGCTGCCTGAGAAAAGCCATGCAGTATATGATCCCCTTTCTATAATGTTCTTGAAATGACAAAATTACAGAAACAGAGAACGGCACTCCTGTGCGTCTGTCTCCCCAGTTAAGGGAGTACTGGGCCCAGGGACTCTTAGAGCCTGACAGCATCTGGCACGTGGGAAGTGCGGGATGAGGACTGTTTACTAGGCAGATGGGAGAACCCACACGCAAATGTTTCCAGCAAAAACCATGCTAGTACCGAGAGTTGGGGTCCAGTGAAAAGTTGCTCATCAGCAGTTAAGAGAACGCGATTTAAAAAAGGACCCTGCGGACAACAAAACAGAGCTCTTGGAAATCAAAGCTTAGAAGATACAGACCCAAAGTCCAAAAGACCACCAGGAAGTGGAACAAAAAGGTAAGGGGCCAGACAAGGGGAAAGAAAATGCAGGCATCAACCCCAGAGGTCTGTTTCAGACTGACAGAAACTCCTGTAAAAGGGGCAGGCAAAGGAGAGGACGCCAAAGGAACAAAATGAGCCAATTCCTAGAGTAGAAGGATGAGGCTTCCAGGTGGACAGGGCCCTGCATGCCCCAGAAATGGGTTGAAAAGGGCTCCACTAAGGCCCCTTTTGGGAAATGTCAGGCCACGGAGAAGGAGAAGATGCTAAAACATTTCAGAGGCGCAATTGGGTCATGTACCCAGTTTCGGAGGCTCGCAGCTTCTCCAGCAGCAACACTGGACGCTGGAAGACAGCGCTGCCTCTGTGTTCTGAGGAACCTCCCACCTGTCCTGCCACATCCCCCAGAGGCTGCCGGGGTTGGGCAGGCCCCTTCCACCAGCCAGACCCCAGGCCTGTGTGGCACAAACCAAATCTCTCTGCCAGTGAGACGCCGCGCGAGAGTGACCACACACGTGAGTGACCGCTCATGGACCTACTGTGCAGAAAGGAAGCTGCGGCTCGGAGAAGTTCGAGTCACCTGTTCCCGCAGAGGCGGCACGGCCAAGGGGCAGCAGCGCCCAGGCCCACAAACCCTCCCTGAGCTCTCAGGAAGGCCACGAGGAGCCCCGAACACACCTCCTCTAACCGTGTGCGCTTCCCGGTAGGCTCTGACCCGTCACTTTCATTTCCCGACTGCTCTTCTTCGTCCTCGTCATCCCGGAAGATGTCATCGTAGGCAGGAACTTCAAGGTCATCATCTTGTTTGATGAGTAGTTTGATCTAAGGTGAAAACAGAAGGCAATCGGTCCCTTCTCTCTCCTCGGCAGAAAGCAAGCAGTCTCCTGCGGGAGCTCACCATTTCTTGGCTGACTCAAAAGCTTTCCATACCCACTAACAGTCACCGGCTTAAGGAGAGCCCCAGAGTTCTCTGGCATTTCCTTTTGTTTCCATTTCCATTTAGTGAGTCTCTGGAGGTGCCCTATGCTGTCTGTAGAAACTATGGAAACTTCTGGGGGTTGGTGGCTAAGGGGTTTAGGGTTTCTTTCTTGGGTAATGAAAATTCTCTAAACTTGTTTAGGGTGATAGATAGACAACTCTATGAATATATTAAAAACCATCTAATTGTCTGCCTCAAACGGGCTAATATATGGTCTGTGCCTTAATAAGGCTGTTAAACCAAGTCAAAAGCAAAAAAAGGGAATTTGAAAACCTACAGTTGCTTAGTTGTGATAAAAGCTCCCCCTGACACCACACAAGCCAACAAAACGAGCCTCCACCAGCGGCCTCTGATGGAGGGTGTGGAGCTGTGCATGCTTTATGTCCCTAACAGTAATCAGGGCTGACTTCTCTGGGAGAAGTTCCTCCCGGGAGACTTTGGGGGCCTGGCGCCGACAGTGTAAATGGGGAAGCATCAATTCAGAGGACAGCTGGGGGGGGGGGGCTCCGTGCGCAGCCGTGTTCACTGGGGAGACCCGCCAAGGCTACCCGACTTTCAAAGAGCCAGGGCTGGGCATAAGCTCTGGGACAGACTCAGGGCAGGGTCCTGGCTCCTCCAACCCCAGGTCCAGCGAATGTCATAAACGCATTCTGAGCCCTTGCAAGCACTGGTGCCATATTTCCCAAAATGACGGGAAAGATCAGGTCCTTGTCCTCCGGTTGTTGACACTCCCCTAGAGGTGGCAGATGTGCCGAGAACAGCCCCGTGGGACACTATTCTTGCCAAATACAGGTGTGGGCAGGCTGACGGGAGCGCTTCAGGTGGCAGGGCCAAAGCCCCTCAAAGGCAAGTTCAAGGCCCAGCCCCCAGTCCCGTGGACGTGAACCCAGGTATAAACAGGACGTTTGAAGACATTACTATCAGGGTAAGGACCATCGTGAACAGGATCTTTGAAGACTCTGTTTAGATGAAGCCAAATTGAATCAGGGAGGGCTTTACTCCGTATAAGGAGAGGAAATCTAGACACACTGTTTAAGTGTGTGGCATTTGTCACAGCAGCCCTGGAAAACTCAGAGGGCCCCCAAGGTGGTTACCTGGGTGTCATTGTACACATTCACGACGTTGACCGGCCTGTGGGTGTCACACACAAAGAATACGGCGTCTTCCTCGGGCTGCAGGATATCCAACAGGTCTACATTCGCGCCACAGTTTATGAGGATAAAGTAACGGAACTGAAAAAGGGACAGGGACACGGCAACATAAATTCATCGAGGAGTCCCCTTTACCATCATTGCACTGGGCCTCGGAGTCCCTTATAGAAGAGACTCAAGGAGCCCCCAACAGTACGGCGGCCACGGCCAGCACGGGGTGGGTGCTTTCACATGCTCCTTCGTTTCGTCTGATACCTGCGCTGTGGGGTCAGCCCTGTTGCTTGTGCCCGCTTTGCCAAGGAGCCCAAGCAGTTAATGCGGGGCAGATAGACTTCAAACATGCGACTGGGCCTCTTCCGATCTCGTAGCCACTGTGTGCTTCTCCTTACTTGTCACACTGTAAAGGTTTAGCTTTGCAGCAAATCTTGGGCAATCCATACTTTGGGGCACTGAAATGTTATGTTCAGCTCTTTATTGCTCCCTTTCACTATAGGAAATCCTTCCCTTACAAATACCAAACTGGCACAGGTCCCTTCCACTGAAGACAGGAGCTCTGGGCCAGGACTGGATCTGCCAGGACAGTCTCAGATGTGGTCAGGGACCCCCAGGGACCCTCATCGTCACTACAGACCCTCCCTGTGGGCCAACATGCCCCATCACTCATCACGGCTCCATGCAGAGCTGCAAGGAGCCCTGGCCTCTGCTGTTCAAATTACAAAGGGAGAAGAAATGTTCCTGGATTTCAAGTTGGAACCTGGGAAACATTTTCTTGGAGAGAGAACAAAATATCAGTATATTCCAAGACAGTTTTCATTAGGCCATATTAAAAACCCACTGCTAAATTTCATGCACCTTACAATGAAATTTCTGCAACACAAGGTCAAAGTTAGGGAATGTCTGTATTCACTATCTTTTTTGTTGTCAATTTTTCCTCCCACATTGGGGTAAGCCACCAGTGTACACATATTATGCTTTTCTCTTCAATAGTCCCTAATATAGTTGATACTTAAATATACACTCAACCGATCGTCAAATTTAAAAGAATTCTAAGTGTTGAGAAGTTGCAACTGAGTAACAAAGCCAAATTATTTGCACACAGCTTTCATACCTGCTCTTTATGCTCAAGAAATGCAGTTTCCAGTTCTTGCCACCCAGACACTGGAACCAGCGTGTACTGCACGTGGTCACACTGGAACAAGGCCTGGAGAGAAAGCATTTCAAGGTCTTCCTTATTTAGGATGTCTGCAAGTTACCTTGACATGCACCCCCTCCCCCCCAAGAAAGAAAGATGGGTTAAGAGCATTGGGGGTATGTGATAAAGCAAGGTTGGTACCACTCTTTACTGTCCCATTTTGCCAGTTTTGTTGAATATTTGGAAATTACCAAAGTGAAACACTGGGGGAAAGCTCATCTTCTAGGACTGCTGAGACATTCCTGACCCCAGGGCCTGACCGAAGCTCAATGAAAACGTCCCACTATGTCCGAAACAGAACTAATGATCATCTCTAAGACACCCTCGTCCTTGCGCTTCCAATGTCGCTCATGACACCCCACTATACCTCAGTTGTCACAGATTCCAGACTCTGAAACCCCACAGGTGGGGACCACCCCAGGTCTTGAATGAAACCGTGATTTTGCACAGGTTATTGTAAGGACGCTAACCACTCTGCCTGCCTTTGGCCTCACTCCTAACGCCCCCCAGGCTGTGCAGCCAGGGAGTGTCCTCTCGGGGTCCCCCTCCCCAGCCTTCAGCTGTCGCTGCTCCAGCCGCGCTGCCGCCTGCGCCCTGGCCTCTCGCCCGGCTCCCTCCCGACCCCGGCCCGCCCTCCCAGGTTAAGCGGGCTCCACCTGAAGGATCTTGCAGGCGCACAGCGCGTCCACGTCCGAGGCCACGAAGAGAAGGACCCTCTGTGAGGGAAAGAGCGGGCGGGCTGAGCGCAGCGACTCGGGCCCCGGGCCTCCACCCCGTCCTCCCGGCCACCCGCGGCCCCTCCCCGGGGACCCGGAGCGGGGCTCACCTGATTCTGGACCAGCTCGTAAAACTCCTTGCGGAAATCGGACACGAACATGGCCACGGCGGCCGGACCCCCTGCGCTCGCCCTGGGATACGGAGAGCTCCAGCGGCGACCAAGACTCCCGCCAAAATGGGACTCTTCCGATTGGCCCGCGGTCGCCAACCAATAGCCGCTCCTACCTCCTTCCTGATTGGGCCCATGGTGGGGGCGGGAACTAGCGCTCCGCCAGTCCCGGCAGCCGAGCGTCTAAGCAGGCAGGACGTAAACATGGTTGCCACCTTCAACCTCGGCCTGCCATTTACCCAGAAGCCCGGCGCTCGGTGGACATCTTTACTGTGCGAAAAGAAGCCTACTTCCTCCCACGGGGAAGTCCAAGACAACGAAACCTCTTCTCCTTAAATTAAATTTAGTTATACGTCGAATGGGGGGGTTACTTGCGTTTTCAATAGGCTCTCGCTGAAGTTCAAAGGCTGATGCGTAGCTGACTTCCGTCCAATTTCTCGATGTCTGAACCAGAGGCCGGAAGTTCTCTGTGCATTCTGGGTAGTGTAGTCGGGAAGGAGAGTGGGCCCTACCAAGTTCGTCTGGAGGGGAGTACGGCCAAAACGTAATTGAAAATAATTTAAAAGAATTAGCTGTAGAGTGGGAACCTACTTAGGAAGGGTATTATGGTTTTTCTGAGGGAAATTCTAGGTCATAGGGTCTTTGTCCGGGTTTCTCCCTTTGGCAGCCGACCCCCTCCCCGTGTCCCCCCCTCCCCAGGCACAGGTCCGGCACTTCCGGTGGGCTTCCGGGGCGGCGGTGGCGTCTGTGGCGGAGAGGCAGAGCGGTCGGCCGGCTCTCCTGTAACGTTCCCTGCGAGAAGCGGCACCTGCGAGGCGGAGTGGCCGTCATGGTGAGCGCGGTGGGGCCGGGCCGAGGGCGAGGGCCGGGCGGGGCGGCGGCCAAGCTGCCGAGTCACCGGGGCCGGGGGACCCCGAGCGGCCTCTGTGCGCCTCGGCTTGTGGCGGGCCGGGTCGGCCTTTCCCCTCAGCTGGCCTGGGAGCTCCTCGAGGATCGAAAGGGTTAGGTCTCGCCGCCTAAGCCCCGAAGCAGCTTTTCGTAAGCGCGAGATCAGTCGCAGGTTGTTTGGGGTGGGGCAGAGCCCTGGGGCGGCCCCTCGGGCGGGACGTCCAGCTCGAGCCCCAGATCCGGGGGCTCCGTGACTCCCGGCCGTGCCTCAGTCGTGCCCACGCCCTCGGAGGTCGCCTTTTCCCTCGGTCTCCTTGCCCTTGTGCAGCAGCGTTGCCGCAACATCGTCAGCTTGTTTTAGTAAAAACAAGGGTGTCTGTTATGTTACCCCAAGTGGGTCCAAATTAAGTTGATCCCCAGCAGTTAGCAGATGGATGCCGGGCAGAGTGCTAGGAGTCGGGGTTGGAGCAGCAGGGAGGGCAGAAGTCAGGTGCACGGGGAGTCGAAGGCAGATTCTTAAGGGGTTGCCGGTTTCGTGTGTTTGCCTCTTTCTTGTTGCGAAGAGAAGTACTGTGAAGGCCCCCACTGTTCTCCCTTCCTTCACCCTGAGATATTCTTTAATTTATTAGGCTTTTGGGTGGGATTTTGTTGCATAGAGTTCTGCTTAAGAGAAGAAAGAGAAAATATGGTTTGAAAATGACTGTGCTAGAGCTGCAGGAATTGAAGAACCATCTGTGATTTTTTTTTTTTATTTTTTCAGCAGGAGCATGCTGTTTTTGCATTTTAGGAAGACAGCTGATTCGGTTTACTAATTTTGGAATTATTAGTAAAGTGCTACCCATAGGTGGCTTTTCCTTGTATTTGGTGTGTGTATGGAACCACGTCGAGGAATTTTATTGTTAGGTTTCATTCTCTTTTTGAAACGACGTAAGCAATTGTAATAATTTGAGAAGACCCAGCATGGATGTGCCACATATTTTCTACCTTCTGAGGGAGGTTGAGGGAAGGATCGACGTGGCCAGTTTTATATTTTAGTAAGATCGCACTTTCTAAAAATGGTGGAGCCCTGACCTGAGGGAGGAAATGGGGATGGCAGAAATGGCTGAAACCCAGAGATCTGACATCAACTGTACCCCAGGCACGGCTTCAAGATTTTAGTACCTTTTGCTCTCTGACAACGTGTACTGCCATTAATTACCCGGACGTGTTTTGGCTTTTGACATGAAGACGTGTCCCTTTGCTCTAACCCCCGGCCCCTCTTTTCTCCTTCCAGTTCTCTTTCAACATGTTTGACCACCCGATCCCACGGGTCTTCCAGAACCGCTTCTCCACACAGTACCGCTGCTTTTCTGTGTCCATGCTTGCGGGGCCGAATGACAGGTCAGATGTGGAGAAAGGAGGGAAGAGTATGTGCTTGTTTCTATTTTGACTTGTAACCCTCCCTGCCGCTGAGCCTGCATGCTTGTAGCCCTCCATAGTCTTATTTTGTGTGGTAACCAGACGCTGGAGTTGAGATGAAAATGTTGCTTGTTCCAGACTTGCTAAGGGGGAGAGGGGTGGGCAAATTCTGCTCAGATTTATGGCTGGTAGCTGTTCAGTTCCCCAAAATGAATTACGCTAAGTACCATTCACTATGAAAGACCACTGTGAAATTCTGGTTGCCCTAAAATAGCATTTAAAACTTTCTTTGGCTGTAACAGAAATTGCATTCTGGCTTTTGTTTCTGCCCTTTTTTTTTTTAATGCTTTTTAAAATGTTCTTTCTACAGTAATCATGCCACCTTCAGCCCTCGATCAACTCAGTAAGTATTTTCTAAGTGACTCACTAATTCAGACCATCTTGAGGTGCTCTGGGACTGGGGGGACTGGCCTTGGAGCCCCTCCGGCACTGTGCTGCTGCATTGGGAAGCCCCGTGGTGAATAGGGAGGCACTTAGTCCCACTGCTGTCTGCAGCAAGGGGCTGCTTCCAGGGGGCTTCCCGCCTCAGCCATCTTCACTTGACTTGCTTTGATTAGAATTCTTAGGGAGGTCAGACGGGGTCTGCTGTACCCCCCGTTTCTGAATGGGACTTCGGTTGACTGGTTCACTTGACCCTATAAGCCAAGGACAGTGTGGCTTCGGGGTGACACCCAGACTTGAGCCAGCAGCCAGGGCTATGAACTGGTGTCGGCCCTCCTGATCTGTGCGACCTCAGCCATGCCACTTAGCCTCTGGGCCTTAGTCTCCTCAGAGGTACAAAGGGGTCATGGTAGCGCCACAACTGGGGAAATAGTGAGCACTGCCGCTGCTGTCTCCTGCCTTTCCCCCGGCACCCCAGGTTTCCTGGGCTTTCCCACATCTCAGTGCCCTCCCCGCGGCCCCCCTTCTCCCGAGCCAGGCCTGCCTCAGTCCCAGTGGCCGGCCCCCAGTCCTCCACGCATCCCTGACCCCTTGGGCCGCTGGAGCATGGGAGACACTGGATCGGCACCAGCTGGGGGATTGGACCCTCTGCTCCCCTCTGCTAACCTGGCCCGGCTTCCCTCCCCACCCCGACCTCCCACACCCAGTCTCATGCTCCAGCCATGCCCCACCGTCACGGTCCCCTCCACGGGCTGGTCAGCTCTGCACGCCGAGCGTTGGCCCAAGCTGCTGCCTTGGCCTGGAGTTCCCTGCCCGGCTGGGCGACGTGCCTGGAGAGCTCACCCAACCCAAGTCTGTGGCCCTTCCCGCTGGCCCTGTCCCCTCCCACAGCGCCGGCAGCATTTTGGGGCACTTGTTTTCTTTCTCACCTTCCCAGACTTGAAACCTTTGGAGGCAGGGATTTTGCTTGGCACGTGGTTGGCAGTCAACTATTAAAAAAAAAAGTTAATTTGTAAAATTGTGGCTTGAGAAAATCACAAACGTAGGCTAGTGCTATGTTACCGAGTCACCACGGGTCTCCAAGCTCCTTCCCGGGGCTAGGCGCTGTGTTCTGGCGGGCAGGGTGGGCCTCAGGCCTTCCTTGAGGGGCCTGAGATCTCGTGGACGGGCAGACACCGAGGGGCTGAGAGCCGCCTGGGAGTGTGGGTGCCAGGCAGGAGCCCGGGGAGGCTGTGGGAGACGGGGCATCCCCCCTTTCTCCGACCCGGGCCTTATGAATGGCCTGTCCTCTGCAGGCCGACTCAACATCACCTACCCCATGCTGTTCAAGCTGACCAACAAGAACTCGGACCGCATGACACACTGCGGGGTGCTGGAGTTTGTGGCCGACGAGGGCATCTGCTACCTCCCGCACTGGGTGAGCGCTGCTGCCACCAGCACCCTGCGGGGCCCAGGAGGACGGGCCTGTCCAGGACACAGGCCCGTCCTCCCATGCGTGGGTATGTCCTGGCTCGGTGCAGTGGGAGTGGGCGGCCTGACGCCTCCCCTTGCAGCCGGGAGGAAGGCGGCAGGAGCACCAGGGTCTGTTCGCGGTCAGTCAGAGGAGCTGGCCAGATGGGGCTGGCATCGGTGTGCCGAGAGACCCTGCGTGGGCTTCGCGAGGGCACAGCCACCTCTTCCGCTGCTCCCTGTCGGGGCGACCACAGACTTATATTTTGAGATGAGCATTTGGATGCTCTGAACATCTTCCTCCCTCCCGCAGTGCATCGCCTTGCCCCTGCCCCCTGGGGGACAGCTGCCCCCCAGCCGCACACACCCCGGCTCTTCAGCTTGGATCCAGGGCCTTTCCTGAGGGCTGGACCCAACCGGAGCTCATCGTGCTCCCACCACAGACCCTGCTCCTGGTCTCTCCTGGGCTGGCTCCTTCCCCGTGTCCTGGGCCTGCCTTAGTCACAGCCCAGAGCCCAGGCCTGAGCCGGCTCCCTGCCCAGCGCCCCCCCAACTCCCTGTGTCCCCAGGGCACGTGCACGTGCTGCTCAGTGCCTTGCTGTCCTCACCTAGAGGCCCCTTGGCGGGCTGAGGCCGGGTCCTGCTCACCCGGCAGAGCAGCTGTCACGGGAGCCTTCTGGGAGCGGCTTCCCCAGGCCACTCCAGACCCACCGTGGGGCCTTCTGGGGCTGACCTGTAGGAGCGAGAGGAGGTGGGATCCCCAAAGGACACTGAACCTCAAAGCAGTTCTCTCCAGTTCACATTTGTCGAAGCCCCCAGACCACTGTGGACCAGAAAACTGCTTGAATCCCTTCCAGTGAGAAATACCCTGTCCCCAGAAAAGTGCGGGGGGTGGTGGAGGATGGAGCCAGCCTGGGCAGAGGAGCCGCCAGGCTGGCCGTCCCGTTCTCTGTCCTGGGGCCTCCCGGCTGGCTCCTGGGAGGGTGTGCGAGCCTTCTGCTGGCTGATGGGCGCCCCAGCTTCTCCGGGGTAAGTCAGCCTTGCCCGGGCGCTGGCCTTTCCTGAGAACCTGGAGCCTCCCTGCTGACCTGGCCTGAGGCGCCGCGGCAGGGCTTCCCGACTGCTGCAGCCAGAGCCTGGCCAGGTCCCTGCCTTCTCGAGTCAGCTGCCGACCCCCGCCTCAGGGCTCTCTCAGCCCACCACAGAAGGGGAGGCGGCTGCTTAATTTCCGGGGCGTCTCATGTCACCTCTTCTTCCTGCCAGATGATGCAGAACCTGCTCTTGGAGGAGGGGGGCCTGGTCCAGGTGGAAAGCGTCAACCTGCAGGTGGCCACGTACTCCAAGTTCCAGCCCCAGAGCCCCGACTTCCTGGACATCACCAACCCCAAGGCCGTGTATCCTTGAGACGGGCCGTGGGCCTGTGTTGGTGACTGCACGTGTGCTTGTGGCTGAGGTGATTGGGGAATGGATGCCTTGGCCAGCACGTCCGCCCTGGGGCCTGGCCTGGGCCTGGATGAGAGCGCTGGGTACCGGGGGGGGGGGGGCGCCAGCCCAAAAGGTAGAAAAAGCAAAAGCAATCGTTAAGGGTGCTTTGATTTTAAGGAACTTTTGAGGAACCCGAGACATGAGTCATTCGCTCTTTTTTCCTTCTGTGCTCCCTTAGATTTCTTAAAATCCGTTTCACTGAGGTATAATCTGCATATAGTAAAATGCACACAGTTGGTGGGTTTGCCCAGTGTATGTGTCCTGTGTTCCCAGAACATTTCCATCTCCTGAAAGCTCCACTTTTGCCCCTTCCCTGCCAGTCCCCACCCCCACCCTGTCCCCAGAACCATCCTTGTAGACTAGGTTTGTCTCAGGGTTTCACGGGAATAGGATTTTATAACACACCCTCTTGTGGCTGCTTCTTCCCACGGCATAATGGTGTGATATCTCCAGTTACTGCGTGTGCTAGGAGTTCATTCCTTTCCGTGGCTGGGTCGCGTTCTGTCGTATGGAAGTTTGTTTTGAGCACCCCACGGCACACCCCTGCCCACCTCCTGTGGCCCACCTCACGCCTCCCGGTGGAAGCTTGTTCAGCTCAAGGCGCCCGTTGTGCCATGTTGCCTTGACCATGTGCCTGCAGGTTGGAAAACGCGTTGAGAAACTTCGCCTGTCTGACCACAGGGGACGTCATCGCCATCAACTATAATGAGAAGGTGCGTGAGCAGCCCCCCAGCCCCCAGGGCCCAGCTTGCAGGCAGGCATTGGAGGCATCTGAGAAATAAAGGTCCTCAGATGCTGTTAGCATTTTACCAGCTAACAGCCACCTACTGTTTGCTTTTTAAAATCTGCCTGGGTTCATACTGAGGGCACTGTCCTCACTCCTTCAGCAGCCCTTGTTTGAGGGTGAATTACTGCACAGCGGGGTGAGTTGATGTCGTTATTCTTATTTACATACAGAATGTAAACCATGTAGAATATAGCATGGCGAGGGGTCTGCTGATCCTCTCTGGGTTAAAAAGGTTTTCATTGAACCTGTGATGTGAACCAGGCCTGTGGCTGGGCTGTGGGAACCAGCCTGGGACAAACAGCTCAGGTCCTCAGCCTTGCAGGGCTCCCACTGAGGCAGGTGTGCCCTGCAGACCGACGGCCTGGAAGGGGAGCCCCAGGCCCTCCCTCCTGCCCTCTCTGGTTTCCCCGTAGAGGCTCGTCTCAGCAGGGCCCTTCCTGCTATGGGCCTGCTGGTCTGAGCCCCTCTCGGATTCATCCTGGAGCCCCTGCTCCTTCAGGCCTGGGCCTGGACAATTTAGCCAGGAGGTGGAATCCCCTCTGTGCCCCCCTCTCCCAGCCGTTGTCACTGCCACGCCTGGCTGTTTCCCCAACAGTGAAAAAGGCGTCGTCTCCTTTCACACAGTTGTGGAAACGTGTCCGGGGGAGGAGGTGGTCGTGGGCAGTCCTGCCATTAGGCCGTGGAGCACAGTCATGAGGGGCCGCTTGTCCAGGGTGCCGGGTGACGACGGGCCGTCGTGTGCTGCTGCTGGGATCACCCGCCAACCCCACCCCAGCCGTGCAGCAGGCACCTGTGCTGGCGCAGCCTGTTCTGTCCCAGAGCCCAGAGCTGGCTCTGTGGCACAGTGCCGGGGTAGAGGGCCAGCGTTTCTCCAACAGTCGCCTTACGCCTGAGGCCTCTCTCTCTGAGGACCTTTATGTCTCAGCTGTGTAGGATTTAATCCATGTTTTCTATTTTTTCATAAACAAGGAATATTCCTGTTGCCTTTAGCTTTTCGGGGAAGAATTTTAGGCATTGTCTGCCTTAACTGAATACTTTTAGGCTTTTGTAGTTCATTGCAGGTGGCCTTAAAGTTTTGCTTTTAAAATCAAAGCAGTGGTAGGAAGTCTGCTCAAATTGGTGACAGAGGATGATGTTGATATTTTTGTGTTGTGAGAGAGGGTGGACCGTAGAGATTACATGTAGAAAAAACCAAAACAGAAGAGCAGATTTGGACTTCTACTTTTGGAAGTCTGGAAGACCAGATATTCTAAAGGGCCCTTCTGATAAAAGGCAGTTCAATCAGGATAAAACTTAGATTATCAATTCATGGTTGGCATTGCAAGGAATACAGGGAACATTCCAGAATGTCTTGGCAGCGTTGCCTTGAGGGCAGACAACCCCGTCAGTGCTCAGTGGGATACCTGAGTCAGCCATGTCCACGTGAAGCTGGTGCCTCCCTCAGAGAGGCCAGACCCGGGGTGGGTGTCGCCTCCAAGAGCAGTAGACCCCAGTTCTCCGGGAGAAGCAGCTGGAGACCGAGCCCCCAGTGAAACCACCAGACACAGAAAACAGAAACAACAGAAGCAGATTTAGACCCTGAAAAAAATCGCTGTTGGTATTTTCAGGTTCAAATATAAAATAATCATGTATGAAATGTTCAAAGACCTCATAGAAGCATAAAATTGGGCATGCAACCAAAGGCTGACAGGTAACCAGGGAGATTTGAAAAGTAGTCAAAGGTAGCAGGTTAGACACAGTGGAAAAGAATGAAATGAAAGTTAAATGTGGAAGAACAACAGCATTCAGCCCAGGGGAGCAAGGAGCTTGCACACATGCGATAAGGAGAGAGTCCGACCTGGTTCCTTGGAGATCCCCGTGTGGGAGAAGGGAGGAGGGCAATCTTTCAAAGACATGAAGTGGAAAGTCTTTTAGCGGCAATCCAACCGTCGTCACAGGAAGGATAGTACATACCACCGGGGTGGGTGAATCAGAAACCGGGTTCAAGGTTGAGTGTCTGGTAGAGTTTGGGGTCTAATTTGAACAGCGTCTGGGAGGTCTACTGAGTGGTGGGCCTGAAGGCAGCCCGGCCCTCACAGCACTGTCGCCACGGGAGGGTGTGCGGCCGGAGTGACCATGGAGCCAGTGGCACACCAGCCCACAGGCGGCGACAGTCCCCGGTGCCACACGGGGCCGTCCCATGGATCTCTCTCCTTCCCCAGATCTACGAGCTACGGGTGATGGAGACCAAACCCGACAAGGCCGTGTCCATCATCGAGTGTGACATGAACGTGAGTGTCTACCCAGTTACGGGGAGGGCCAGCCCTGGTGGGCCCTGCAGGCCAGTGTCCTGGGGCCCGTCACCGGGCCATCGGGGCTCTGGCTGTCTCAGGCCTGTGGGGTGCCGCTGGTCTGGGGTGATGAAGTCCCCCGCAGCTTACATGCCCAGAGTGAGTGTCCTTCAAGGCCAGGGTGCCTGCTCAGCTTCCCAGGGCGGGGTGACCTCGAGACACGCAGCACCCTGGACCGGGCTCCAGGGAACGAGGCGGCAAAGCCAGGCCCAAAAGCTTATGTGCCCCCTGCTCCCATTCACGTGACCTCCTTGAAGTGACAACGTTTCCCACGGGGAGCATTGGTGGGGGCTGGGGGCCGGGAGGTGGGGTGGACATCCGAGGACAAAGCACGGGCCCCGGGTGCTGACCGCTCACTGCCCACCTGCTCGCTCAGCCGTGCCACCCTCGACCTGCGCACGTGCGGATGAGCAGATGACACTGGGTGACTCCGAGTAAGATGAGTGGATCGTGCAGGTCGATACCTGGTGTCGAGCGTATCGTATAATCTCACTAAACGTTCCCATTGGGGGAAGCTGGGCAAAGTGTACAAGGGATCACAGTATTTCTTGTAACCACGTCTGAATCGACTGTGATCTCAAAAAAAAAAAACTCCTAGGCAGCCCAGGTGTGGCTGTGTCTCAAGACCTTTTGTCCTGGGCACTCAGGTGGATTTTGATGCCCCCCTGGGCTACAAGGAACCTGAGAGACAAGCCCAGCGCGAGGAGGCCACGGTAAGGCGTCCCAAGGTCAATTCATGACCCACCGCCAGCTTTGCCTCTTCTTGTTTTGTCCCTTGGTGAGAGCATCCCTGCACCAGGCCTGGGTTCCGCCTCTCCCCTTTCTCCTGGCCCTGTGCCCAGGGCAGCGGTGGGTCTCCCTGGGAGGCTGTAGGGGCTGCAGTGGAAGTGAGCGGCTCCGGGGAAAAGCAGGATCTCCCCTGCCGAGATGCTCATTTCCAGGTTTTCTTCCTCCCCGTCAGGAAAGTGAAGCCGACCACAGTGGCTACACCGGAGAGCTGGGCTTCCGTGTAAGTGACAGGCCCCCAGTGGCCCTTCTCTGCCCTCTCTCTAAAAGCACATCCTCTTATTTCTTTGCCTGTACCATTTCAAAGTACATTGCAAACAGTCCTTCAGGCTCCCTGGGAACCAGGTGGGGGCCAGTGTGCAGGGCCCCGGCTGCTGGGAGGGCTGGAGGGCCAGGACCCAGCAGATGCAGGTGGAGTTGCAATGCAGCCAGCAGCGTGGCCATAACCACACTTGGGCACCTGGCTGGGTTGGCCAGCAGAGGTGATGAGGTCAGGCCTTCCAGCTGGTCACTGGGTGGGGGTGTAGCCTCGGGTGGGCGGTCCCCTGGGAGCGCAAAGAGCTAAGGGCTGCCCCTTATAGGGGCACAGAGCTTCAGTCCCAAGGGGTGCATGTGCGGCCTTGTGGACAGGGCCTGGGCACTCGGGCCCCATGCACAGACGCTCTCCTCCCGCCCGCCCAGGCCTTCTCTGGCTCTGGGAACAGGCTGGATGGAAAGAAGAAGGGCGTGGAGCCCAGCCCCTCCCCAGTCAAGCCCGGAGACATCAAGAGGTGGGTTGGGGCTGCTACAGCAGGGGCCACACGCTGGGGCTCAAACGAGAGGAACTGGCTGTGGCAGTCGGGGAGGCTGTCAGCAGGCCCCGCTTTCCCTGAACCCTGTGGTCTGCTGGCCTGGGTGCCCATGACCCAGAGCTCGCTCTCTGCCTCTACCCCGCACCCTCCCAGCTCCGTCTCCGCACTCCCTCCACTCATGAGCCCATGTCCTGTGGGATCCAGGCCCAGCCTGGTTCCCTTGCTCTGGCTCTGGTCTTCCCCAGCCATCAGGCCTTTGAAGATCTTATTTACAGACGGGCTCCTTCCCAGGGCGGGACATAGGCCTGAACGTGTCCCTGTGGGGCACACATTTCCATCCATAACAAGTCGGGGCCTGACAGCGAGCCCTGCACCCTCTGGGTGAGCACGTCACGCCTGTCACAGTGGGTGTTGGAGGGGAAGTGCGTCTGGCCTGCCGTCCCGAGCCTCCCGCCGCTCTCTGGCCCCTGGCCCTGCCTCCTTGCACCTCCACGCCAGCCACTGCCTGCCCGAGATGCTGCCTGGTCACCCTTCCTGCTTGGACCCTCCTGGCTCCTGCCCAGCAGCTGCCTGTTGTCTTGTTTTGTGACGTCAAGTAATGGCCCAGGTGGCATCATGTCGACGCCCCTTAGCAAGGCGCTGCCTCCCTTGGGGTCTCTCCCCCGCAGCTCCCCCTCTGTGGTGGGATGAGGTGCAGGAGAGGCTCCGCCTGCTCTCTTGAGGGCTGAGGTGGGTGTCCTGGGAGTGTGGCCACAGGAGGGCCGTGAGGATGTGGGCAGGGCTGGGAGCCCCGAGGCCACCCCCAGCGCGAGGGACCAAGAGGACATATGCTGCTCCCTGGTCGTCCAGCGTGAGGCTCCGTCCTCCGTCTGGGAACCAACGTTTCTCCCGCTCTTTGCAGAGGGATTCCCAACTACGAGTTTAAGCTCGGCAAGATCACTTTCATCAGGAGCTCACGTCCTCTGGTCAGAAGGGTTGAGGAGGTGAGTCGGCTTCACTGCTCACGAGGACTTCTACTTGCTAACATGATGGGGAAACTCTTAGGTTGTGGAGTGAGGGTGTTTTTGAGTTTCGCCTATCCTGGGGGCCATCGTCTCCCTGTCTCTGACTCATCCGTAGAGGCCGTGGGGTGGGTACAGCCTCTGAGGCTGTGGCGCCCCCCCTGCCCTGCCCTGCCCAGGCTCTGCCAGCAGAGGGCTGGGTGCCCTGGGGGGCCTCACCCTCTTCCTGACTTCACCAGCGAGCAGCTGTCGAGGGGCACCATCCGTGCCATGGAGCCTGGCTGAGCACGTGCAGACACCGGTGCTCGGGGTCAGGTGGGCGGGCCACCCGGGCACAGCCCAGCACTGGGCAGCCTCAGGTGTAGGGGCAGCGCTTGTGGTGTGCAGCGGGTGGGCACTTGGGGAGCCTGTCCTGGATCGGAGGGAAGAAGAGGCTGCAGGCGCACAGGGGGTGGCCGGGCCAGGCCTGTCCACAGCATGTGGCAGCGGTGACAGACGGTTAACATTTGCAGAGCAGGCACCACTGCCGGCCCCTCCTGACCACAGACATCTCTCTCGGCGTTGGGGATTGGCGGACAGAGACCACTGTGCCGTTTGTGTGCCCCGATCTGGCCACTCCCAGCCTCACCGTGGGGACAGCCTTCCAGGCTCAGCAGCACACACGGCGGTCAGCCCTCCCCTCAGTTCCTCCTCAGGGCACTGCCCGTCCCTCTGCCAGCTGCAGGCCTGGTTCCCTGGAAGCCTCTGCTGGGCTCCCGGCCGGCTGGGGCTAGGAGTCGGGGTGCACAGTGGAGTCTGGTTATCTGTAAACAAACACCCAAGAAGAACACATATGCTAAGGATGGGACTGAAGACCCAAGTCAGAGACCCCGTCCTGAAGATCCACTGAGTCTGTGGGGAAGCAGCGGGAGAGGAGGCCCCGCGCAGGACAAGTGGTCACTGACTGCACGGGCCGTGGCCAGCTGCCTCCTCGGCCGACCGCCAGGAAACCCATGGAGCAGAAGGTGCCTCCAGGAATGGCGGATCAACGATGGAGTGCCAGCACCCCCCTTTTTCACTCACTGGAGGCAAGCCCCCACCACACCAGAAGGCTGGAGGCTCGTCTTCTGGAAAGACGTCAGGGAAGGGCTTTGATGGGGCCTCCCCAGGCACAGTGGGGAGTGAGGGACTGCTCACATGCGGAAGGTGGCAGCCCCAGGGCTCCCGAACGCTGCCAGCCAGGCACACGCACTGTGGGGGCACAGTCTCTGGGTGGTCCGACGCGGCCAAGAGGAAAGACCCAAAGGCTCTGACCAGCAGCCGGTTCCCTGAGGTGACGTCCTGGCCAGCTCACCCTGGAGTGAGGATTGCAGCCAGGGCCAGCGTCCAAATAATAAGGCTCCAGAAAGAAAGAACGGAAACCACAGGGGCAGGCGCCATCAGAGAAGTGATCTCCCCAATCTGAAGGGCACAGGGCGGCTGACGGAAGGTGCCCACTGAATGCCCAGCACAAGGGACGGAAACAGACCCAGGCTGAGGCCAATAAAAGACACTAAACCTTGAGAGCGGAGGCCGGCTTCCCTCGGGGGAAGTGCTGCACCAGCCCCTTAGCAGGTCACGGGACACGAGGAGGTGGGGGAGCAGAGTCTCCAGGTGCTGAGGGGAGAGTTTTCCAGTCTCAAGTTCCGTAGCAGCCAATCTACCAGTGAAGTCTGAGAGTACAAAGGAAATGTTTTCAGCTCTGTAAGAGCTCAGGAAAAGATGTACCTCCACACCCTTTCTCAGGGAGCTCGGGAGGATGTCCCCCTCGAATGTAAAGGAGCGAGGCACAACGAGGAGCTGGAGCCCCCAGGCCACCAGCAGTGTCCAGAGCACGGCCAGGCGGGGCAGCCCAGGGGCCCCAGGAACGCACCGTCTCAAAGCAGACGGAACAGGGGAGCTTGTCCTGACGCAAGGTAGAAGAAGAGCAGAGCCAGACTCAGTTGTTCAGGGCAGGAGGGGCAGGGAGCTGTGCAGGAGAGGAGGACACACAGCTCAGCCGCACCCTCAGTCTAAATTCTGTGATGACGTTAAAATACCAGGTTTCAACCAAAACTTATAAAACTTACAAAGAAACAGGAAGTGATGTCCAGGCAAAGAAGAAGATGAAAGCATCAGAAACCATCGGTGAGGAGGATCAGACCTGGGACATGGCCGAAAAAGAGTTTAAAAAGAATAGTCCTCCATAAACTCAGAGAACTAAAGGAAGATGTGGAAAGAAACAAAACAGAGCTGAAGACCACAGGAACAGGGGCTCAGCGGCAGCTTGGAGCCGGCAGAAGAAAGAATCAGAGAACTTGAAGATGAGACCAATGAAATCTTCCAGTCTGAGGAGCAGGAAGAGGAAAGAGTGAAGAAAAGTGAGCGGAGCCCAGGGAACCTGTGGGACACCATCAGACACACCCTATACACACTATGGGAGCCCGGAAGGAGGGGGGGGGGCAGAAAGAAACGTGCTGAAAACTTCCCACATTTAATGAAAGACATGAGTATTCGCATCTCACATGCTCAGCAAACTCCAAACAGGATAAACCCAAACAGACCCGTCCCACGGCACATTATAGAGAGAGAATTCTGAAAGCTGCAAGAGAGAAGTGCGTGTCATATATAAAGGACCTTCAGAAAGATTAAGTGCCGATTTCTCATCCGAAACCATGAAGGCAAGAAGGCAGGGGGTGGTACATTTAGTGCTGAAAGCAAAAAAAAAGGCCAACCAGGAACTCTCTATCTGGCAAAACTGCCTTTCAGATATGAGGTTGAGAGTAAGACCTTCCCAGATAAACAAAAGCCGAGGAAGTTCGTCACCACTAGACAGGAAAATCTGCAGGGAGTTCTGGAGGTGGAAAGGGAAGGATGACACACAATTGTCTGAAAACACTTAAAGAAATAAAGATCTCCAGTGAGCATAAGAACATGAGTAAATATAGAAGCTGGTACTATTTTTGGTTTGGAACTGCACTTTTTACTTCCTACAGGATCCAAAAGGCAAGTGCATAAAATGTCATGATAAACCAGTGACCAGAACTGCATAAAGGTGGGGGGCGGGGGGGTAGAGGAACAGTTTGTGTGTGCTGTTGAAGTGAAGTCAGTAAAGATTTAGGATGTAAACTTAAGTCCCATGATAACTATACACTCCCCGAAAATGTCAGGGCATGTGCAGGCTCGTAGAGACAGAACGCATAATGGGCGTAGAGCTCGTGTTTGGGGAGGTGGGAAAGTTCTAGCAATGGAAGGTGCGAGGGCACCGCAGTATGTGGATGTGATCAACCCCACTGACGGGCGTGCTTGGAAGGGGATTGAGAGGGGAAAGTTTGTGTCGTATATATGTTCCCATAATTAAAAACAAAGAGCAAAGAGGCAAGAACAATTGAATACAATACATGATCCCAGATGAAATCTAGCAGGGGAGGACAAACGGCTCTCTGTTGGGCCAGGTGAAACAGAGTGTAGTCTAGACTTAGATCAGTGTTAAGTTTCCTAACATGCTAACGGCACTGAAGGGGTTCCATAAGTGAGTGCCCTTGGTCCAAGAGAATGTACGTGGCAGTCGTAAGTGTACAAGGAGCACGATGTATACAGGTTACACGTGAGGGTTCAGAAAATGGATCGATTGATGTATAGACAGATCGAAAGATACAGCAAATGGGGTCAAGTGTTAAAATTGCTGGATCTGCGTATCTGGTGGCCAGAGGGGAGGGGTCTGCTGGCTCTCTGTAGGGGATTTGTATCATTTTTCTAACTGTCCTGTGAGTTTGAAAGTATTTCAGAGTAAAAAGATAAATATCCTGAAGACTGGGTGGAAGGCTGGCTTTCCCACAGGATGGGATTTCCTGTGGCCTTTAGGATAAATAGGATAAGAAATTATGGGCTTGGGACTGAGGGGAAATGGGGGAAATACACAGAAAATTGACTGAAGTCTTATTTTTGGGTGGTGATTTCTGTTTTTTTGGTGCATGCTGTAGCTTCCTTCCTTCCTCCCTCCCTCTCTCCTTCCCTCCTTTCTTTCCCTTCTTTCTTTTCCATGTTTTATTCAGGTTTTATTTTAAGTGATGTTCATTACAGCATTTAAAAGGGATGATCTAATTCCACACAAAATGGACTAAAATGTATCCATTAAACTGCTAAAAACTAAATTGTGTGGTGGGATTCTGAGTGTGATCACAGTCACAGAGACTTCCCAGCCACAAAACCACAACACAAGAGGGAATTCCACCGTGCCCTGCAGACTACTTGTGGTGTAAACGAGGTGATGGACTGGGGTGGAAACAGGTCCCGGAGATCTGCTGAGGAAGTCCCTTGGAGAGGAGTTTGTGCACACCATTAAGCAAGAAGCCTGTCCACAGCTGGGTTAGGAAACCCAGGTTCAGTTCTGAGGAATCAGTTTCGTTTATTTATTCAATAGGAATTTACAAAGAGCCTACATATTATCCGCTTCCACTTGCAGCCATTTCTAGATAAAAAAGAAACCTGACCTCTCTCAAGGGACAACTAAATCCCCCCCCGCGAAGACTACAGCTTAAAGGACCTTTTTGGAATTGAGTTTCTTCTGTACCTCTGAGAGGGTAACACTTGAAAGCTGAAATCGTATGTAAACCTGGAGGTCTAACATGATATTTAGCAATACTTGCATCCCAGAATACAACATTAAAAGGTACACTAAATTCTGAAGGTAGTTATGCTGCAAAATAATTTAAATGCCTGTTCAGTGTTCATTTATGCTTGAAATTCCAGTCCTAGCCCAAGCTTGTGGTCACTAGCGCTGACGTAGCTTTCTAGGTTGAAAATGTGATGTTTGTAAGAGCACACACTCAGCCTGGGGATAGGGGCTGTGCGAGGCTCACAGCTGTGTCCCAGGGATTTTGTTTGTTTCTCTGTTCAGCACATTATGATTTGTATTTAATATTTTAAAAACATTTTTCATCATGGATAATGGAGAAATAAGGAAAACGGGTAGGAGGTACATGAGTCAACAGAATAAAGCCTTTATTTAAACTCCCAAGGATTTTCTGAAAACGGTATTTTATCTTCACACTTAGGATGAAGCTGGAGGCAGATTCATCGCTTTCTCGGGAGAAGGACAGTCGTTGCGTAAAAAGGGAAGAAAGCCTTAAGTCGGGGCTGTTGGCTGCTTGGAAAATAAAATAATCAATTGAACACCCTGGCTTTTAGTTACTGGCTCTGACCGGGATGAGGCTGTTAGCTGAAGCTTGTTGAGAATTACCAGATTTGACCGGGATGTGCAACAGCAAGCCTTCCTGGTGGTGTGCCTAATTTCGAGAGAGAGAGGGAACCGTCTCTAGGGCCCTGGGCAGGCCCCTCCTGGCACCCCGAGCTGGCAGCATGTCGGGGTGTCCCTGGGCTCCGGGGAGCACGGCCCCTCACTCCTGGTGAAGCCAGTGGAGGCTGCGTGCTTCTGAATTGAGACGCTCTGTTTTTTCATGATCCTTTCTTCAGGTCTATAACTTGGACCTTGCCTGTGGCCTAGAAAAGTGTGGTTTCTATAGAAACGTGCTCTATAGACGGGTTGTCCTGCTGCTCTGGCTGCCATTTAAGTATTTGAGAGAGGGTGTTTTCTATTTTTACTTTGCATATTGATTTTTTCCAAAAGTAGCATCCAAAAGATCCAAATGAATGCCCACTTTGATTCTGATTTCATAATGGAAATAAATGCGGCTCCTTAAGGAACAGTTCCATAATAAAGCAGCTTCATGGTGAAGCACAAATGAACATTAGAATAACCAGGTGCTAGGGCTCTGCTCCTCCCTCCCTCCCGATTTTAATGTCCTACGTCACCCCCAGTCCTGCGGGCCCGTCTCTGCCTCTGCCCAGCGTGACTTTGGCCCCGATATTCACTTTCTAAAACGCGAGATCTCAGTTATTTTAATCTCTTCTGTTCCTTGAACGTAATTCTGAATTAAGGATTTCAAATAAAAACAGGGGATGCCTAGAACCCAGATACGTCTGAGCTTTGACCACGCAGCAATTGAGATGCCGGTGGCCCCGGCACGCCCCGCCCCCTCCTGGTCCCGCCCCCGCGCGCAGCCACCCACGCTTCTAGTGGCTGCCCAGGCCGGACGTCCGGTTTACTGGCGCCTCTCAAGGGGGTGGGCGTGTCTAGTGGGCAAATCCCGAAGCTCATTGGTTGCTCTCTCCGGTTTTCTTCCCTCCTCCTCATTGGGCTACGCGCTGAGGAGGCGGGAAGGGCCGCGCTATGGCGGACGGCGGCGGCTGGCGGGTAAGCGTGGAGCCGACGGGCCGCGCCGGGGTCGCGGGGTGGAGAGCGCGGGGGCCGCGGCGCGCTCACCCCCTCTTCCCGCCCCTCTCCGCAGCCGCCGCGCCCGTGCGAGGCCTACGGCGCCGAGTGGAAGCTGTGCCGCAGCGCCCGGCACCTCCTGCACCACCTGTACGCGTTCGGCGAGCGGCCGGCCTGCGAGCAGTGGCGCCGCGACCTGGCCCACTGCCGCGAGTGGGAGCAGCGCCGCAGCGCCGAGGCGCGGGTGGGCCCTGTCCCGTCCCCCTCCCCGCAGGGTCCGCGCTTGCACCCCGGGCCGGGCGCTCCAGGGGACTCACTAGCGGTGGGGGAGGCGCGCAGACGGGGAAGGGGCGGCAGCAGCCCCCGAGGCTGTGACTGTCCTGAAAGGCGGAGGTGGGCGCGGGGACAGGGTGGCACATCCAGCACAAGTGAAAGTCGGAAAACTGGGAAAGGCTGCTTGCGGCCTATGTGGCAAGAGATTGGGGAGTTTAATATATGAGTAAAAAGAGCTCTTATAGGTCAACAGCGGCAATGGGGACGATTTCAGAATAGAAAAGAGGGCAAAGGGCACAAAGCAGCAGCTCAGTAAAAAAGAAAACCGAATGGCCTGCATTTACCAGTTAAAACATATGAATCTGGGACGGGGGTTTGGAGGGTCGGGTACCCTGCAGTGCGGTGCTCGTGGGGGTGGCAGGTGGAGTTGGAACAGCCTGTCTGAAGCGCTCTTTTATCTGTCTAAATGTCTCTGTATTTTTACTTCTGGGAATTTGTCCTGGAGAAGTAATTTGAGAATAGCGCGGAGTTAAAGGTTCGAAATGTTCATTGTCTTGGTTTGTGACAGTGCAAAGGCTGAAGGTGACCTACATTCCGCTAATTGGCAGCTGACCCACCATGGAATACTAAGTGGCTGCTACAGAGGCTAGATAGTAACGTGCCCTGGCGTGGAAAGTTTAGTGAAAAAATCAGGAGTCTCCAGCGGAGACTTATTCCAACTACAGGATATCTCTAAAACTGGGGCATAAAAAGGTGTCAGGGGAGCTCCTGTGACTTCAGAATGGCAGTTTGATGTTCATCTCATGTTCCACTGCATTTCTGATTCTTCTTAAACATTCTGAGTATTTGAGAAATTAGAGCTTGAGCAGAAACAGGCGTCAGCAGCTGGAGGAGTTGAAATTTCACGCGTAAGGTCAGCACAGTGCTGGTGCCCGTGTCCCGTAGCCTGGCCCCCCTGCCTGGCGCAGTCACTGCTGCGTCTCAGCCTGGGGAGGGGTCTTTCCCGTGTACCCCCTTCTGACCAGCACTCCCCTCTGCGGGCCCCAAGGTTGCTCTTTCAGGGTTCTCTCTCACAGCTCAGCGCCCCCAGCCTCGGTCTTACCAGGTGAACCAGCCCCAGAGTCACTAGGTGAACCCCCCAGATCCTTGAGCCCTGTGCTCCACAGTAGCTTGTGAAAAGAACGATGCAGATTCTCGTGAGCTGACTGGGAACAACTAGCAAGATGTATTAGCAGAGGCAGCCAAGTTGTGGAGCAGTGCGTCCCCACGCTCTTTCTGTCCATCTGTTCGGGAGGGTGCTGGGGAGGGGGGTACAGGGGCCACGGGGAGGGCCCAGCCCCAGGGGCGAAGTGACTGGGGTCCCATCTGCACAGCGATCCCTGTGTGAGAGCGAGCGGGCGCGAGTCCAGGCTGCATGCAAGCACTCCCAGGTGTGGACCCCGAGGCAGAGCCCCCCTGCGGAGTGGCACCGCCCACTGCCACAGGAGGAAGATGAGTGACGGCACCGTGGCCTGCGTGGCATCCACATGGCTGTCTGAAGTGGGGCTGTTGTGCAGCACTCAGGACTGAGCATCCGGTCCGGAGGGTCCCTGTGAGCTCCCACCTGGCTGAGACGCGGGGCAGGTGCCCGCAGCCCCTCTGGCCCCAGCCCCAGCTGTGTTCAGCCTGAAAGACAGTCAGCATCGAGGCGGCTGTGAGCAGCCAGAGCTCTGGAGCTGGCGGCCATGAGGCCTCAGCCCTCAGGTGAGCTTCTGGGGTTATCCCTGACCTAGGCGGACACGGGAGGGTCAGTGTGAGGTGCTGTGAGGGGCTGAGGTGTGTCCCCGATAAACACGTGTGCCCATCCTGAGCCGCGTCCCTGTGGGCATGAACCCATTGTAGATAGGACCTTTAGAAGATGTTATTTTAGGCCGAGGGGTGACGAGCTGAACCAGGTGGGCCTTAATCCGGCTTACCTGAGGCCTTATAAAGAGAACCCGCAAGTCACAGAAGCAGGTGGGCATCATCGCATAACAGGAGGCAGACACAAGCGAAGAACCCCAAGGACTGCCGGCAGCCAGCACCAGAGCACTACGGATTTTGGGGAGAAAGCCTGGTCTCGCCAACGCCTTGATTTGGACTTCTGGCCTCTGAAATCATGAGCCAATAAATGCCTGTTGTTCAGCCAACCCGTTGTGTGGTGTGTCTCTGAGGAGCCTGGCACACTAAGACAGGAGCTAAACGGTTGTGCTGCTGGCACCATCGGTTCTGGTCTTTGGGGAACAGGCCAGCGCGTGCTGACCAGGGATGGCTCTCCACGGGCACCCGGCCTGGAGCTCTCCGCGCTGACCAGGAGGCAGTGCTCACGGGT
>PVKY010002025.1:0-28124 GCA_004027775.1 Bradypus variegatus | reverse complement strand
TGTCCTGGAGAGTTCGAGAGAAATAAGCTATAAGCTCATAGAGAAGTAAATAAAGGAAAAGTAGGGCAATTATTAACTCTAGGAAAAGCCAAAAAAAAAAAAAAATGCCCGAAGCTGTTGGGAACACAGGCTTTGGAGCCAGAGAAACTTGGGGTTCACTTACCAGCCAACGGCAGGTCACCCAGAGTCCTCAAGCCTCCATTCCTTCGTCCCCAGAAGCTGGTGGCAATCCCTGCCCATGTGTCCAGTGTGTGCCAATGCTTAGAGGGCCAGTGCCAGTAGTAGGTTAAAAGCATTTCCCGACTCCTGGTGCCAGGCTCTGAACAGGGGTCAGGGGCCTGTCCCTGCCTTGGGGATCTGATCAGGGGCTGAGGACAGGACAGGACGGGAAGCCAGACACAGGCGGTCAGGGGCCTGCTGGCTGTTGACAGACAAAAGCCCTGATTTGCCAATTTCCTCAGTGGAAACACTCCTCCTTAGCTGATTTCTAGCTACCAATACGAAGTTCACCAGCTTACAAACTCAGTGCGGCAGGCGGCCAGTCCACGCAGGCCGCGGCACGCCCTGGGCAGTCCACGCAGGCCGCGGCACGCCCCGGGCAGTCTCCCTCCTCTGCCCCTTGGTGAAGTCATACCCGGTCTCTGTGGACAGTTCAGTGCCAACGCCTTAATGCTCCCCTGGTCTGCTTCGGGAACAATGCACTGCTTTATTTCGGGGCCCGGGGCCCTTTATGCGCAATCTAGTCCCAGCACTTACTCCCCAGCTCTATCGCTGTTCCTTGAGAGCCCCTGAAGACGGGGACAATGACATCAGTGCACAGGGCCCGGCACATGGAGAACAGTATTTCACAGACAACTACAGGTAAGTCCATGTATCACCACAGAGGCAAACATTCTAAATAAAATATTAGCACGTCAAATCCATCAGCGAGTCAAAAAAGATTTCCTCATGATCAGGTATGGCTTATTCCAAGGACGGTTCAACATCAAGCCGAAATTACTATAACATTCAAAGGGGGAAAATTATGATCATAACAGTAAGTGCCTCAAATCATTTGATTAAAAAAAAAATCAGTAGACTTCTGGGAAAAACCAAAAACCTCTTAAAACAGTAACAGAAGAAAAACATTTAAATTATAAAGCCCAGTCTACAAAACAGCAATTATTATAACATAAGGAATCATGGCATATATAATTAATTTGCATTTCTAATAAGGATGCTAATTTTTAACTGGAAAAAAATGTTCTTAAAGTTCATATGTTCACATAACTGAAACTGTAAAACGAAGGGAGCTTGCTTCGCCAGACATTAAAAGTTATTCTCTAGCCAGTACAATAAAAGTGCATGGTATTAGTGTAGAAATAGACAATCTTTTTATTAGTCCAGACTAAGAGAATCCAGGAACAGAGCCATGTTTACATAGGAACAGAAATGAAATATTAGTTAAGAGGAGAAAGGTTTGTAAAATAATTGGTTCTGGCTAAGCTGACCAGACATCTAAGAAAGCAACACCAGGGTCCACCTTATTCTATTTGCAATAATAAATTCCAAAGAGATTAACGTTTTAAATGAAAAAACAAGCAAACCCCTAAGAGACACAGAGATCCCTATTCAGTCTGAGGGGGGGACAGACCTCCCAAGCACAGACATTCTGCATCGCACGCAACTCAGGGAACGTTCTGTGGAGGGAGCCACGGGAACAAAGGCAGGAGAAGTGGCAGGGTAGGAACACGCTCCCGTGGCGGCTACTGGCCACAGGCTCCAGGTTACGCGTTCCTGCGAGTGGGCGAAGGAAGGCCGCGCACTCCCGAGGGGACGGGGCAGGGAGTGTGGGCAGCCGCCGAGGAGAGGGGGCAGAGGCCCAGTCTCAGCAGCGGTCAGCGAAAGGCAAGCCACAGCCATCACGGTGTTTTCTAGAAAACACGGAAACAACACGCGGTCGGGGAGGTGGCGGGCTGATGGCGTGCACCGAGCGTGCTGGGGTGTGAGCGCCACGGCCCCGCGACGGCTCCAGATACGCGGTGCTGAGTGTCTGGACCCAGAGGGGTCTGCCCCACAGGACAGGGGTGCGGGGTGCCCTCCACGGGGGTGCTGACTGCGTCTGCTCACGGTGGAAATGGTGGAAATAACGGGGACACCGAGCGCTGGCGGGAGGCAGTCAGCCCACGGCACCCCACTCACCTGCAGAGCGTCACGGTGCTGCCAGCGGAGGGGCACACGGTGAAGCAGGGATTGAGAGGGGCAGGCGGAGAGCAAGGGCACGATGGGGCCCTCCCAGGGAAACAGATCCCTTCCCTGCGGGTGTGCAGGGGCCTGGGGAAACATGGGGACAGAGGAGGATGCATACGAGGAGAGGTGGGAGAGGCTATTTCATTTTATGCCACTTTGTGTTATTTCACCAGTTAGTTGCATGAATTGCTTTCATAATTTTAAAAATGTAATAAATGATTTGAAAGTGCTTTCTATACAGGAGACAAATAGTGTTTCCAAGGATGGAAACTGGATTCACCACCAATTGCTGCTCTCAGGACCACGTACTAGCCGAGGGGTCTGAGTGGAGGGGGCAGCAGACTTGGGGCACAGGGCGGGCTGCAAATAGGGACCCTGAGGTGGCAGTTGGCACTCTCCCCACGGCTCGAGGGAGAGAGAGTGATTCGCAGTGACTGTGGCTACTGACAGGCCTGAAACTGTTCCCCACTCGGAAGAGTGGTTAAGCGGCTGGGCAGGCAGGGAAGTGGCTGGGCAGGGCCCAGTGGGCTTTGCAGGGACGTGAGCCCCACCAGCAAAGACACCGGAGAATGAAAAGCAGCGTGTGTTCCAGCAGCCAGACCGGCTGGCGAGGCGGAGTGTGGCGGAGCAGGCGTTGGGCGCGGGTACACGGAGGACTGTGGCCTTAAAGCCCCCGAGTGGTGGCCACAGCGGGCGCTGACGGGTTGACTGAGGGCAGCTGAGGTTGGGGAGGCACAGGGACAGTAAAGAGCTCTGGATTTTATAAACAAGGGTGTCGTGGGTGATGTGCAATTTTTAATTTTTCCCATAATGTAGTATCATTACTTCTCTAGCAAAAACATTTGAAGAAAAATCAAGATAAGATGAACATATTTGGCAACGCTGGACCATGTGCCGTGTGGGCCCAGGTGGGTGAGTGGGGTCTGCACGTTCACTGCATTGCCCTGGAGTGACCCGGGAACCTGCCCGGTCCCCCTCAGGCTGCGGGACCTGGAGGCCAGGGATGGGCCCCCGTCAGCGTCGCTGCCTGGAGCAGTCATGGGCACCACGGGCTGAGGGACGGGCAGCTCTGCTCACTGGTGCAGCTCGATGCTCTGATCCGGGCCCCTCTCCAGCCCCACCCCTGTCCTCAGTGCAGAGCGAGGCTGTGGCCCACCTGACAGCTATCAGTGCAGGCAGCTCAGGTCTTTCCCAGAAATAGCCCTGCTGGGACCAGCAGCTGCCTGGGTCCAGGCCCTCCTCCTCCCCGAAACGGAGAGAGTGCAGTGGGCACTGCCTGGTCTCAGACCCCGTGGCTAATGTGCAGCGGCGTGAGTCCCCCAGGTGGCTCCTGCCCTGCGTGAGCCCCAGGAAGCGCGTGCGGACGGAGGGCAGTGGGGCAGGGAGTGCAGGGCACGCAGGGGGGCACATCCCCGGGCAGCGGGCCCGAGGCAGAGCCCCGGCCTGGGCAGGCCCCCTCTGCCCTGAGGGCAGCCTCTGACCTCCAAGATCAGAAACTCCACTCAAAGAATCGCTGCACACAACCCTGTGGGATCCATTCATGTTTCCAATAAAAATGGAAATTTAATTTCCATTATAAGCCCTGAGGAAAAGTCGCTGCCACCCACAGGGAGCTCTGTTTCCCTGGGTTGTTCTCTGCTCGTGGCTGGGCATTTTGCAGGACAGGGGTGATGAGCCCCGGTCAAGAGCTCGCTGCCCAGACCGTGAGGACAGGGCCTGGCAGAGGAGCCCGCAGCCCCCTGACAAGGGGCCGGAGTTTGACTCAACGTTGGAGCACGTCCCGTGGGGCGTACTCACTCACTCGTTCATGAATCTGAGTGGTCGTCGTGCCCAGCTGGGGTGACAGGTGGGCAGCCGGTGCACAGCATCTGCCCTCGCGGAGGCTGGGACCGGCCAGGTGGAGCAGGTGAGCTGGGCCAGGTCAGCGTGCGCCCCGTCCCGCCACGGGGGCCTGTTCTCCTGGCACAGGGGGAGAGTGCCTGGGCGGCACTGGCACCAGGTGTGAAGCATCCTGAAGGGGTTCCCCGTGTCCCGAGGGGTGAACTGGGAGAGGGGCGGTAGAGCAGAGGTGGTCAGAAGCTGCCCCTGGGGGTCTGGGATAACTGTGGACAACTGGGAGCCGACCGAGCTCTGCCAGCAGGACGGCGCCGGGACATGGGGACACTTTAGAGGGCGTGTCAGCAGTGGTGTGGGTGTCAAATTGAGGAGACCAGACAGCAGGAAGAGAGAGAGCAGTCGTGAGAAGCAAGCCCAGGGCTGCGGCTCCATCGGGGCCTGGGTGACCTGGCAGAGGGAGCCTGGAATCCTTCCAGTCCTGGGCAGCATCCGGGGGAAACAGTCACCCCATAGTGCAGCTGAATAAACAGACACCGAGTCAAGAGGGTCAGAACCAAGGCTGTGGCAGCACAGGTGGATGGGGAGGGGACACAGTGGAAGCCAGGGGACACGGTGGGGACGCAGGCTGGTGGGGGCGAGGGGAGAGGAGTGTGGCATCAGATGTCCCTGGGTGAAGCCAGTGGAGGGGCCAGTGGTGCAGCTGCCGGGGGGCTGGGAGAGCTGAGGGAGCAGCAAGGCTGGGCCCTGGATTCCACCGAGTGCCAGACACAGGGCTCCAGCGGGGGCCTGGCATTCCGGAGAAGGGGTAGCTGAGAGGCCAACATGGGCCCCCCACCCAGAGACCAGGGCTTGGGAGCCAGGACACCCAGTTATGACACCCTCAGAACATAGAACACAACAAATTTAAGTACTTAGAAACACACGTGTTATCAAAAGAAGCAACAGATGTCTTGCAGACCACTCTCCCCAAACAGGGAGCCAATTTTCAGCAGCTCCGGAAACTGAGGGGTAGGCTGCCACGATCTGGAAGCTCCCGAGGCCAGAGATCCTGCCCTCCTCTTCGTGTTTTCCAGCCCGGTTTGCTTGTTTCTAAAGGGGGGAGCTGACAGTACCTGCCCCCTGGGCTGTGAGAGAACAGGGTGCTCTCTGCAAGCCAGCTGCAGCCTCAGATCAGAGGACGGCCACCGCTACCTTCCCATCACCTCGGTATCCCAGGGCCTGGCTAAGCACCTGACACATTCTAGATGTTCAGTCGCTGAGGGAGAAAGAGAGGGCGAGAGAGAAGCGGGGAAGGAGGGAGAAAGCGCTCATGACGAGCCGCGCCTCATCCACTCGGGGGCTCAGCCGTCACCCTTAACTGGCCTGGCGAGATGCCCCAGTTCAGCCGAGAGGTGGCTGGACGTTAGTTTCTCACTTCCCATCTTAAAAATGTGTCTTCACAACAGTCTCATTTGCAGAAAAATTTCTCCAATTCTAAGGTATCTGGAGCTCCCTTCCAGCCTTGCTTTTCAGAGTTGTGTGCCTCTCTTTCCCGCCAGAGCCCTGACTGCTTGGGCTCCGAGAGGGTACCAGGCAACACGGAGGCCATCTGCATCATTTATTTCTGATCCTCATGATACCTTAGCACTCGGAGTTCAGATGTTCCCTCCCAGCGTCACAGGCCGCTGAGGGGGGAGCCGGGTCTCGATTCTGAAGCTCAGGACCATTCTGCTGCCAGCAAGTGACAAGGAGACCCCGAGGCCGCGCTCCCGGCCACGTGGAGGGAAGTCACTGGAGGACTCAGAGTGGCCATTCTACCGTGTGCTGCCGTCCTGACCCCTCCCAGCACGCCGGGGAGCCGCTGGCCACGAAGGGAACCGAGAGCCACAGCAACTCGGCAGCGTCCCTCCCTGTAGCCACAGGATGGTCCCTGGCAGCTCCGCTCTCTGCGCTGGCTGCTCGGGCCACCCTCGATTACCCTGGCGGTAAGACTGCCGGGCTGGGAGATGGGGAACCTGCCGCGGGCCCTCAATTCAGCTCACGGCCCTGGAAGGGGCACCCACCTGGGACAAGATGGCTCCTGGCAGACACTGCAGCGCAGTTTCCAACCCAGCCCCCCCCGCCCCAGCTCAGGCCAGCATGGCCACGCAGCCAGCCCTCATCACCGGGCCACAGGCCACACTGGGCAACGGGAGACTGAGGGCCCAGAATCGTGCCGAGCGGAGGGTGACACTTCAGGTTCCGCGTTGAATGGGGCTAACGTGTGTACAGGACCCGGGGGGGCCAACATCTCCCCAGGGCCCCTCCCAGCGCAGTGTATATGCTGCCTCTCTGATCCCCCCGGTTTCTCTACAATGTCAGCATTATCATCTCCTCTTCGTAGGTGAGGAAATGGGGGCTCAGAGAAGCGAGTCGCCCCAGTCGCTGCTCTCAGGGGCAGGGCTGGCTTCCTGACTTCGAGGAGTGCCCGTCCACGGAGTGACCCTGCCTCAGTTTCCACAGCCCTCTGCACCAGAACTAAGACATCCCTGAGGCCACAGTGCCTCCAGCCAAGAGGTGAGCGTAGTGTGTACCTGGGGGCTGCCAGGGGTCAGGGGCTCTTTCCCCCCATTTTCTGGTTTCACACAATCCACAGACCGGTCATACCAGAGGAGGTACAAAGACGCCTCTCTTCATCCACCACTTGACTAAATTCACACTGGCTTTGATTTATGGTCCAGCAATGGTGCATGGAGGCAGAGTCTGCCTCAGAGCCAAAGAGCCAGGCTTCCAGGGCTTGAGAGGGCAAGTGAAGAGTTGGGAAAACGGCGAAGCAAAGGGCCATTTTACCCGAGCACCAGCAGCTTGCCAGGGCTCCCCAGACATTGTCTCACCCACTCTCATTAAAATCCCACAGCAAGTCCATGAGCTGGGAGTGGCCTCGGTGCTGCAGATGGCAACCCCCGGACCCAGGAGCCACATCACTCGAACCAGGCCAGCTGGCAAGGGCTCTGTTGGATTATACGGCCCACTTTCTCGTCTGCCGCTTTACAAGGCCGTTGAGTGCCAATGCCCCACAAAGCTATAGACACTGAAATAGTGTAAGGTCACGGGTGGTCTCTATGCTGAGCGAGGGAGTCTGGAATGGGGTGCACTGAGAGGTTTACGTGTAAGACTGACAGGCTGTGCTGGAAAGATCATTCTGGGCTGAGTACGGCGGATGGGTCACGGATTGGAATGGAAGCATCTAATCGTTTGTGAGGTATTTGTTGTGCTCCTACTAAGTGTGGGAAAGGTGCTAGGAACTGGCCTGACAGTGAAGTCTAATGGGCCACAGACAAATAGATGGCAGGAAAGTCTGGGGGCTGGGCCTTCAGGGGAGGGGCTGCTCAGGACCAAGGCAGGGGAGGGTAAGGGGCTGACAGCGCCAATGGCCCAGGCAGGGGCAGGGGGTGGGGACGTGTCGGGAAGAGGAAAAGGTGATGGATTTGAGAGAGATTTCAGCAGTAAAATTAACAGGAAATTATCAGAGGAGGGATGGGAACCCTGATTTTTCTCAAATCCAGGCATGGCTGACTAATATGGAATTCCACTCTCATCTCTCTCCACTTTCCTGCTCAAGGTAAATGATTGGAAATTTGCGGCCTGCAGCCCCAGTCTGTGTTGAGACTGTTTTGGAGCATGAATCACTGGTAAGAGCTGCTGAGAACCACCTGTCATTGGGGGCTCTCTAAGCACGGATACTGCAAAAATGTTGGATACAGATTCAGGAATGGTAGAGGTGAGAGAACCTAGCTTTTCCAGGCTTCTAATCATCCCAACACATTTAAATGTCATTTTTTGGGGTGCTTATCTGACAGGCTTGCCTATCAGTGCCAAGTTCCCACAGGGTAATATTTGGAAACGTGGGAACTAAAACTTTTGAATTCAGTCTTGATTTTTCCATATTAGTATAACTTCTTTTATATATTAACGGTGTTTTAGTTTCCTTGGCTGCTCAATCAAATACCATGCAATGGGTCGACCTAAACAATGGGAATTTATTAGCTCATGGTTTTGAGATTGCAAAAAAGCCCAAATCAAGATGTCATCTAGGTGATGCTTTCTTCCCAAAGACTGGCGTTCTGGGGCTCCTGCCGGCGGTCCTTGTTTCTAGGCTCCTCTGTTACGTGGCAATGCACATGGCGGCCTCTCCTGGCCTCTTCCTTCTTTCAGTTCCATTTAATTTCAGCTTCTTGCTTCCTGTGGCTTTCTCTCTCCCTCTCTCTGAATTTCATTCTGTTTATAAAGGACTCCAGTAACAGGGTGACAACCCATCCCGACTGGCTCAGGCCACACTTCATCTGAGGCAGCCTCATCTGAAGTCCTGCTTGCAATGGGTTCATACACAGGAGCGGATTAAGTTTAAGAACCTGTGTTTCTGGGGTGAAAGCAGCTTCAAGCCTCCACAAACAGGAGGGAGATGAACTTAGTGTCACTCAAGCAAACTCACCAAGTGCAGTTCCTGCCCAGCGTGCCAGGATCACCCAGGTTTCTTAGCCACCCCCCTCCCCAGTCCCACCTCTGCCACCAGAGACCAACAATCCAGTCCCCGCCAGGTCTCTCCCGGCCCTGACCCAGGCTGCGGCTTGCCCATCTGTGCTCTCCCTGGCCCTCTCTCTCTCTCCTGCATGAAGCTCTGATTGTGTGTAAGACGTGAAGACTAGAAGGGGTTCCTCGGTTTCCAACCATCCATTTGGTACTCGAGCCCCAAGTCCAGTATTTCTGCCAAGATGCTACCTATCCATGCTGGAATACTCTGGTTGGGATTTTCCACCTCCTGAAGTTGTCCATTCAGCCTTCAGCGGACTCCAGCTGCTCAGAGCCTTTTTTTGTCTTTGTCCCTGGGTTTCTAATCACCACACATGGCTTTGCGATGGGGGCATCATAGAGTAAGGCTAAAATGTTTTCCAAATGACAATCCCTTGACAATTTGAGGGCTAGATCCTGACCTTCTGGAGGCTTCTCCTTTCTGGGCTCAGGAGATGACAGGAAACCCACCTGAGTGAGTTACCATCACTGAAGTAGAGCACCATCTTTATGGCAAAGGTTGATGACAGGGGGACTCCCAGAATCACAGCAGCCCGGAACATGCTCCTGGCCAAACCAAGCCCAGTGCCATGCTGATGTCAGGGCTTGACAACTGCTACAGCTGAGAAAAGAAAGAACCCTCTGGGAGGTGAGTGCCTTGTCTCAGCTTCAGTGGCCACCAGCAGCCCTTCCGTCTGTGGCTGCAGCTGTGTCTGCTCTCAAGTGCCCTGCAAAGGGGGTGCCCAGAACAAGCTCAGCTCAGAGAACCAGAGGACGTTCAGGCTGATGGCAGCTCCAGGTTGTTTTCCGCACAAACCCCATCTTTTATAGATTCAACACACCAGCCCAATGATGATGGAAAAATCCAGTTCCCACAGGTTTCCATCATCTTAGGCAGGTCATACAGTCACCTGACCTCACTTTTGGTGTCCCTGAGTGCAGAATACAGGAAGGCAGAGCTGGGGTGGATCTCTGCAAGCTCCGCTCGCGCTCCTCAGGACATCAGCACGATGCTGTGCCTGGCAGCCGAAAGGGGGCTGAACCGCATCACCACTGGCTTTCTGGGGGGCAGTGTGGCTTTGCCTCCCAGGTCTGCACTGGGTAGAGTGACCCAAGTGCAACCCGGGGGTCCCACCGGCTGATGAGTGCATGGAGGCCCTGCAAGGCCAAGGCACAGCCATGGGAGCAGTGTACGGTGCTCCATCAGCTGGTCCAGCAGCAGAGCTGTGTCCCTCTCGCTACACATCTCAGCCCCAGCCCTCGCCAGGTGCCCTCCGAGGCCCCCTTGCAGGTGGGGGCAGTGAGGGAGCGGCACACAGAAGAGCTCAGCCAGCACCTGCTTGGCTGGGACAGAAGCCCTCCACTCTCAAGGAAAGTTGTTTTTCACCTAGAGTCCTCTTTTTAGATACATCTGGCATCTTTGGTCCCCATGAGCTAATCCAGAAAACCACTCGACCCCTTATTCTGAAACAAGGAGGACAATGTGGGCAAAGGCGCACTGAAGGTTGGCAATCAAAGGAATCGGTTCACGTTTTCTACCAAGTGGATCAAAGTCCAAGCACCACCGAGGAAAGCGATGACAGAGTCAGGACATGCTTCTTTGCAGGAACATCCAGGGATTTCTCAGCATGGGACTGGGCAATGCAATTAACAAGGACTGGGCTGCCCGGGCTGGCTAACGGTGGGGTGAACATTCATCAGAGCTGGGCCTGTGAGGTCAACACGTTGTTTGTGCCCATGTGATTCATTCCCAGACAGCCACCCGAGGGAACCCTGACCAGGTGTGTCTGGCCTGAGTCTGTCGAGGCCAGCTGCCCCTCTGTCCCCAGCACCCATGGGGTGTCAGAACCTCAGTGGGAAATCCAGAGAATATGTGAGCGATGCCACACAGATGCATACAAGCTGGGGAGAACCAAGCCAATGAAGTGACATGTTGATACGAATAAGAGCAGCTAAAGATACCCATGGAAACTTGGAATTCTTCTTTCCTCCCATATATATTCTCTGCTTAGAAATTCCTAGATATCAACATGATATACTTATCTCTCTCTGTCCCCATAGAAATCTTTGCTAATATACAGAGAATCTCGTTCCTGACCGTAATGAGCGCCCCCAGGCCAGGGTGTGAGGGTGTGGGAATCTGCAGCGAGGACCCCTCGGGGATACAAGGTCTCTCTTGTTTTCTATGTGACCCTCCCATTACTGCTTAGATGTGTGCACCACTTTTTACAGCCTCACAACCACTGTGCACTCAAGGCAAGTACAAATGAGATGCGGAAACAGCGGTGCAGGGACTTCGAACCACCTGCTCGCCAGAAAACAGCAGACTCCCGGTGTTCGGCTGCGACTCTGCCCACCACTCCCGCCCCTGGCTGTTCCCCCATGTGTACACTCAGGTGAAGGGGATCTCGGGGTGCGTACCTGTCTGCACATGCACAGATGAACAGGTGTATGTCTGCAGCCATGCAGCCATGCAAAGACGCCTGCACACACCAATCTGCAGATACACACTCCCTGGTCCTCACCAAGGCCTCCAGCCTTGTGCCACGAGAAGGAAATGGATACGGATCCTACACTTTAGAAGGGAAGGTTCTTTCTACTTCTTTTACTTTATATGCTAAAACTCTAAATATGACACTCCGAGATAGGAAATATATGTCTGTAATGGTTTGAAGCTGTATGTACCCAGAGAAAAGGTTGTCCTTAAATCCACTCCATCCCTGAGGGCATGGGCCCATCTTAAGTAGGACCTTTTGATCAGATAAGGTGTGGTCCACTTCAGTCAGGATGGTCTTAATCCTGTTTTTGGAGTCTTTTATAAAAGAATGAAATTTACACACAGAGAGAAAGCCACAGAAACAAGCCGAAATCCATGCAACCCAGAAGAGAAGGGGGAGCCCAGCAGATGCCACCATGTGCCTTGCCATGTGCCAGAGGAGCCCAGGGTTGCCAGCAGCCAGTCTTCGGGGAGAAAGCATCACCCTGAGGATGGCTTGATTTGGACATTTTCCTGGCCTCAAAACCATGAGCGAGTGAATTCCCATTGTTTAACCTGACTCATGTCGTGGTGTTTGCCTTGAGCAGCCTAGGGAGCTAAAGCTGTGTCGTAAGAGGGAGGTAAAGATGACAGACAGGCAGGAAGAACGGACAGCTTCATTTTTGCCTGCAGACCTGTGATGCAGACGCACAAAGCACCGTTTGTCGTGTGGTGCCTGCAGCCAGGCTGGCCTCACCAGCACACTCTCCAGCCTCTGACCGCCGACCCTGTGCTCCACCAGGGGGACAGCAGCTGCCACCTCCCCTCTCTATAAAGAGGAGGCTGAGCCTCAGAGGGGTCAAGGGGCTTTCCAAGCTGTGTCCAAGTCCAGCACCAGGGCCCGCCCATGACCTTGCATCACAGAACTTCTCTCTCTCTGCACACATGGGGGTGTGTCAGGGGGATGGGGAGAGGGCATGTGAGTGACTGTGAACACACAGCAAGTTCAAGCGCACATTAGCTGGCAATAGCAACGCCCTTCTAGAGCTCTCTAAAACAGAACTGGGCCCGGTGTGGGGCTGTGAGCAGCTCTCATCTTCCAGAAATGCACGTCACCCCCACTCTGGGTGAAGCATCCATCAACCACGTCTCCCAGGTTCCCCTCTTCCCACCCCCAAGTTGCCCGTGGCTGGTTTCCTTCCTTTCAGGCCATCATCAGTGGGTCACCCCCGAAGGCCCCCCTTCCTGGCCTTCTCTGGGGAAGCCGCCTCCGTCCCACCAACTCACAATTTCTTCCCACCAAGCCCGGTGTCTGAGGAGTGCGTTTTCCAATCAAAGTGCAAAACAGCCTCTTCCTTGCCCTTCCTGTAAAAATAGTAACATTTGCATGACAACATCTGACTACCATCCAGCTCAGAACCTGTTTTTAATACTCAAAATCTGACAAGGCATGTATGACATGGAGACAAAACATGCAGGATATTCCGGTGGGATCCGCTAGTGAAACCCGCAGTTCCTGCCAGGACAAGTGGGAACTTGCCCACAGCAAAGGCGGTGGCAGGGGTGGGGTGGGTGAGGAATCAGGAGAGGGCTTGGCCTTTCACCTCTGGGACGACCTTTGGCACTTAACTTTCCCAGGACTGCGCTCTGCCGCTCTAACAGAGACTCTTGAATTCAATGAGCCCTCAGCTGAGGTCAAGGGTGACATTCCAGGGAAGGTACACAGATGAGCCCTGCCAGAGTGAACACAGAGAACTCCCGCTCCTTGGAGCCCCCATGCCCCAGCTTGCAAATCCTGCCAAGAACAACCTCCTCCAGGGAGCAGCCCGGCCTCCAGGTTGGCTCAGGCGTCCCCCACTGTGCTGGACAAAAAGACCCGCACTTGTGTCATCTCCCCTGGACTGTGGGTGGAACCTGTGGACACAGGGAGCTCACCCTCGTGATTACATTGCACTGTCTGGCAAGAGGGAGATGACCCTGGGTGGGCCTGGCCTAATCAGGGGCCCTGTGAAAGCAGAGTGTCTTCTCCAGCTGGTCTGAGACGAGGAAGTTGGAGACTGAAGCACAAGAAGGATCAACCTGCTATTGCCGGCTGAAGACAGAGAAGGCTTTGCGTCCAGGAACGCAGGCAGCCTCCAGGAGCTGAGGGCGGTCCCAGCCGCAGCCAGCAAAGAGCAGGGCCGCAGTGCTGTGACCACCCAGAAGTGAATGCTGCCAGCAATGAGGCTGAGCTTGGAAATGGGCTTCCCTCAGGGCCTCCAGAGGACTCAGCTTGGCGAACACCTTGATTTCGACCTTGTAAGACCCTGTGGAAAGAACCCTCTGGAAGCCTGAAGCTCCCCCAGTCTGGCTGACGTCCTAGCATTCGAGCCTCTGCCAGCAGCAGAGCCTTCTGCCTGGCTTCTCCAGCAAGCTCCCCGTTACCTGCAGGAGAAGGAACGCCCCGGACCCCGCCCCACTGCACCCCGGCCTCCTCCACCAAGGCGGGCAGGTGCTGGCCACTGAGCTGACACCAGAGAGCAGCCTGGCCTGTGAGCAGCAGCCCAGGGCTGGGGGCTCGTCCTCGTGCCAAACCGAGGCCTCCCCTGAACCAGGCCTGGCCCATGGCTTGGGGGGTAGGGGCAATGTGCTGCAGCCCCACCCCCAGGGTCAGTCCCTCCTGCCAGAATAGGGGAAAGGGACATTTCCAGAGGGAGCTAGCACCAACAGAGGGACGGATGCTGGTGCACGTCATTTACTCGCCAATTAGCCGAGCTAAAAGGTGGGCCCTGTCGTTGGTGTTGCTTAGCGTAGCATCGTTCTGTCTTCACACACAGGCGGGGAGAGGATGGACTTGGATTTGGGGGGGGGGCGGGGAAAGGGCCACATTTGGCACAGCAGGCAGTGAGGGGCCACCTCAGAGCCACCGGGGGCTGTGGGTCCCACAATACAACAGGGATCAGAAACTGAGCTGGTGTGCGGCAACCAGCAACCCCTCCCCCTGCGGTCCTTAGGAAGTTTCTATCCCAGGGGCTGGGGGTGCTTTTACTTCAGCACCACTGGGCAGGGGGGCAGGGACCCTGCAGCAAAGACTCCCTGTGACGTGGGCGAGGGAGCAGCTGGGAGCGGTCCTGGCCGCTGTGGTGTTTGGGTGTTTCTCCCATCGGGGTTTGGATGCTCAGGAGCCTGAGCAGATCTCTCGCCCTCTGGGCCAGGGGAGGAACACGGGTTCTTTAAATGGGGTTGCAGGGAGGGGCGGGGTGAGACCACCCTAAACTTCACCACCTGGCCAGCCCCTCGGGCCTCCTCACCCCTTCACTAGGGGTAGGGCTGCTTCTCGCTGGTTTTGGATTTGGGGTTGCATGTACATTGCATTTCATTTACACATCTGAAAGCCACTGAGCTGAAGAATCCCGCAGGCGCTTCCCGGCTGTGCCCCTCCACGATGCTGGGATAAGTGTCCTTGTTACTGTCATTTCTCTCCTTCGGGGGATCCAGATGTGTGAGCACTCAGCAGCTCGCTCCATCCACACGTGCATGTGTGTGCATGGGTGTATCTCTATACACACAGGCTTGTGTGTGTGCAAATGTGTGTCTCTATATGTGTGTGCAGATGTGCATCTCTCTGTAAATGTGTGTGTGAATCTCGCTCTCTCATTGTACACATTCCACATTCAGGAAACTTTCCAACCAAGATCGCTGGGGAGATCAGAGGGAGGCAGCAAGGAAGCCAGTGCTGCAGGGCCGTGAACTGGCCAAGTCCCAAACGACAGTGGACACGAGACGCTCCTGCCACATCAGCCACGTCAGCTTTCTTTAATTAAAGGTGAAACTGATAAGAGAGCCAGTGGCGTGAGATGAAGAGATTTCAAGCCTCACTGGTTTGCCAAGACATGAGAGGGAAAGCTGAAGACTACAAGAGAGTTTCCCTAGAAAGCCCACAGAAGTCATTATAAAAGGAAGGGGCCCACTGGCATCGAGGGGTTGAGAATGCCTTTTTGACCAAAAGGGGGAAAAGAAAGGCAACAAAATAAGGTTTCAGTGGCTAAGAGATTTCAAATAGAGTTGAGAAGCTGTCCTGGAGGTTACTTTGATGCAAGTTTCACCCAGATATGCCAAATGGCCACAGTATGATAAGCCCAAGTGAACAGTAGTCGTAAAAACCCTCAAGAATTCCCGGGTCCCTATCTGAGATGCTATAAAAGTTTCACTCACTAAGTTTATTCTTCAGAAACTTAAATCCTTCAGAGAACTCCTATGCCAGCCAAGTCCCAAAACCTAAAGGCAACAGCCTCTTCAAGAATATCAACCAGCTGAATCCCCTTTTCCCATAAAGTTGACACCCCTTTTCTACATGAACAAATTAGGGTGGTCACTGCCTGGACATTCCTGAAGGTCAGGAAAGTGATGAAATGAGAGGAAGGGGAAGCAACAGACAAGATGGAACTGAACAAATGATTATGAATACTGAATCTCTATATAATTTTCTTTTTCTTAGTTGCTAGGGATTAGAATAGCTAGAAGGAAAGAATTGAAATGGTGAAACTGTCACCCAGAGTATCCTTTGAAATTTGCTCTATAGCTACTTGTTAAATTGTAATTTGAAAGTTATCACCTTTTGTATATATGTTATATCTTACAATAAGGAAAAAACTGAAATTATGGTACTGTAACTCATAACATTTTTGGAAACTTCCTATCTAACTACTTGTTATATGGCACTTTGAAAACTATTACCTTTTTGCATATATGTTATATTTTACAATAAGTAGGTAACTGAAACAGTGGAACTGTAACCCATAACACTGACATTTGCTCTCTAACTACTTGTTAAATTACACTTGGAAAGTTATCACTTCTATGTATAACGTTATATTCCACAATAAAAAAATACGATTTTTTTTTTTTAAAAGGAAGGGGCCCAGAGGACCACAGGAAAAGCCAGAGGCATTAAAGAATGGGCCCACTCCCCTAGTCACCAGCAGGGTTGGCCCTCTCAACACTTGTCTGGACAATATTTTTTTTCTGTTTTTTGACAAATGATTTTTAAGAAAGAAAAGCAGGTGGCTGGAAGGAGCACAGAAGGAAGCTTCCTGGGGAAAGAAGCCCCCCCTCCCCATTCTGGCTGCCCCTCATGCAGGGTCCTGCAGGTGCCCCCTCACATCCTGCTCCCCAAAGCCCTGGAGCACTGAGGCCTCACGGAAAGAGGGGGCCGGGCCTCGACCGTGCACCTGTCATGCCCGTCAGCCCCAAGCAGCCGCTCCCGCCCTCAAACATCAAGGAACTGCAGCCCCGGAGCCCATGGGATGGACTGAAACTCCAGGTTCACCCGTGTGCGAGAACCCAGCTTCCCAAAAGCCATTTGGAACAGTCTGCTGAATTCCCATGAGCTGAGACTCAGCAGAAACCTAATTTGTCTTTCTGGAGGGTGCTTCTAATTGGAGATACTTTATTTTGTAAAGTAAAGGAAAAAATGTCAATGTCCTTTAAAAAACCTCAGTGTCTGCTATTGTTGCTGAGAAGAGGATGAAATGATTAGGCCCTGGTGCCTCCTGGGAAGTCAGAGAGGCTCGATAGGCGCTGCTTCCTTTTTCTCCGTTTTCTCTCTCTCTCTCTTTTTTTTTTTTTTACTTAAAAAGAAAAACAACCATGAGGACTGGAGCCTAGAGAGCTGGGTTCAGACTCCAGCTTGGCCATGAGAGCTTGAGCAAGAAACAAAGACAGTGCATTTCCCAGCAGGAGCCTGACCCTCTCCCTAACCGTGGGGCTTGTGCAGGGAACAGGTAGACAGGGAGACGCTTCATAAACTTGGAGGCCGTATTAGCTCGAGTGCACGAAACACACAGGGCTGTGCGAGGTCAGCAGCTAGTCCTGGCGGTGATCACGACAGGGTAGGAGGTTCCTCTCCCTCTGCCCTGGGCAGTGGGGTAAGACGGAGCTGCGTCACCATCTCCGGACAGAGCACCAAGCCTGCCGAGCGCTGGGCTGCCCGAGCACAGCATCCGGCTCCTGGAAAGGACTCACAGCACCAGGTGGCTCTTCCGAAAGTTCTGTCTACCCAACAAAAGAGCTTTCACTGAGGCAGAATTAGCACCTGAAGGGCCCCGTCCTTGGGAACAGAGCTGTAACTTCGGAAAGGGCAGCCTGATGGATGGCTATTCCCACGAGTAGTGAGGCCTCCGTCAGTCTTCCCTCTGCTGACCCCTGCCTGCTGACGCTCCCAGGAGGGGGCTCCCACTCCACACCCCCAGAGGCCCCGCACAGCCACGGCGCTGACTCTTCTGAAGGCCCGTCGCCAGCCTAGGCTTTCCCGATCTGCAGAGTTGCATCCAGGATGTCCTTGGCATCCCCACTTGGCTGCCCCTCACCGGTTTCCCAACTCACATCTGGTGTCCCTGTTTCAGTGAAAGCACCACAGAGGCCCCACAGCTCCTCTTCTCTCTCCTTGCTTCCCTCTCAGCACTGGAGCCAGCAGACTGTCCTTCCGGAGTCCACTGAGTCTGCCCATCCCTCTCCCTCCCCAGAGCTGCTAGTGGACAGGGCCAGGGCCGCTCTTGGCTGGTGGCTGCCACCCTTTCATCGCTGCCCTCCCACCTCTAGCCAAGCCCTCCTCCGTGCTGGTGTCCCCACTGCCTACTGCTGATCACATCACTCAAGACCCTCCGATGCCCCCACCGCGGCATGTCGGCCCCTCACACCTGCAGGCCCTGCAGGATGCAGCACGGGCTGCATGCTGGAGACCTCGCCAGGATGCTGCCTTCTTTCAGATCCTCAACGCCACCTCCCAGAGCCCCTCCAGTGTTACACCCCATCTGCCCTTGCTCTCCCTTCGTGACCCTCTAGCTGCCACTCACCTCTAGGTCTCAGTTTAAACACCGCCTCCTCCAGAAAGCGTTCCCCTTCCACCCAGACAAGGGTAGATCCCCTGCTCTGTGCACGCACACCTGCCTTTACATGTGCTCTTATTCACACAGCTCTGTTCACTGAAATTTTACTTAACTGCTTCTCTTCCCCGCTAGACCATAACCACATCCATGAGGCGTCCCATCATTGCCCATGAATGATGCTCGGTGAACGGCAGCTGCTCGATGAGCGCTTGCTAAGGGAACATGAGTGAGTCAGTGAGAAGGGCGCTACAAACCCCCTGGGCAGTGCTGGGGACCCAGCACGAATGTGTCTGTGCCCTGGAAGGGTCCTTCCTGGTCTGAGTTTTTGTTCACTGCTCAAAGCCACTCAAGGAAGTCATTCTGCAGCTGAAATGATCTGCCTTAAAACCAGCAGTGGAGGAAGCAGGTCCCAGGAGATTTTGATGCACGGACTTCTCAACCAAGATGAGCCAAGGCTGGTTTGCTCTTGGGGGGCCAGGCTCCCCAGGGGCAAGAGTGCTGGCTGTGATGCTGGGACAAGGCAATGCCTTCTAGGAGGCCACCAGGGATTCCTTTGCCTCGTGAGCCTCCCCAGTCGGGGCCTGGTCTCTAGGAGATGCCAGCACAGCCCCATGGACTTCGTCTGCCCCAGCAAAAGCGTTTTTACAGCTGTCTCTGACAGATGGTGGCTTTCAGTGAGGCTGGGTGCCCAGAGGTCACCCAGGAACTTGGCCATCCATTTCCTTCCTCTTATTTCCCTTCCTTCCAGCCCTTGCTGTGGGAGGTAAAGGGCCTTCGCCCAGTTGCGGGTGGGCTGCAGCTGGGCCCCCCAGGGTCAACCAGCTTCATAGCGACTGGGAGAGCCGGACACAGCAGAAGGAGCAGACGCACCAGGTTGGTGGAAACCTGTGGGAACAGGTTTTGGGGGAGGGGGAGACTGTCTCCCTTTTCATGCTGGGAAATGCTGTATGTAGAAGATCCAGCAAACAATGCCAAATGCTATCGCAAGAGGGTCAGCCGGCTGCAATGCAGGGGCCCGAAGCTGCCACTGTGCTGGGCCCGGGTGATACGGGCTGACCCGGCTGTGGCTGGGGGATGGAGAGGAGATGAGGGATTTGAGAAAGGTTCTGAAGGCAGAGTCAGCAGAAGCTATGGATGCAGGAATCCGTGGTCTTTGACCCTTTAAGTGTGGTGACTAGAGTAGAGTCTGAACTCCCCCCCCCACCGTGCTCCATGGCTACCATGTGCCTGCATGCTCACAAGGGCCCTACAGGCCCCACCTGGTCCCCCCTCCCAGAGTGACCAGAGAGGCCCTGCCCACCCTGAGGTCACAGCGGAAATGGCTCTGCCAGGAACTCGGCTCTGTGGGGCACCTCCCCTCGGTTAGTGACCTGGATGGGCGGGCATCAGAGACAGGCAGTGCAAGCTGTGTGCCAGACACTGGGACAAGGGGTGAAAGGGCATGGCCTCTGCCCTTCCAGGATGCACATGTGGCTCTCTTTGGTGCTGTCTCCGATGGACTTCGTTTTCTGAAAGACTGTCGGCCAAAGAAACCGTGGCTGTTAACTTTGTTTCCGTAGCAAGAGCTGCAGGGGTTGTTTTCCATCCAAAGCAAAGTAAACAGAACCTGCAGTTGCTCCAGCAGCCTGAGTAGAGGCGTTTGAAAGGGCTGAGAAGGGCTCCCCGCTCCCCACCGCCCACCTGGAGGACCACCTGGGATCCAGCGGCCTCAGGCGGGGAACCCTCAGAAACTGAAGGGAGCTGCAGCCAGAGGGCTGGCAAACGGTCAGCACCAGATGCATGTTTGTTGAATGAAAGCACGAGTGAGTGACTGTTCCCATCTGCCAGGTATCTACGGTCACACAGGTTTGCAGTGATGTCTCTGGGGAGATCTGCCTGCAGGTCCCTGGTCACCGACAGAGAAGCTGCCTGAGAAGCCTGGGTGCTGCCGGTCTATGAAGTGCTTGTGCTGGAAACTGAGGTGGCTGCACTGGATCCTTTTGGCCACTGGTCCAATTTGTGCTTTTAAAAGCTTCTTCCGGCATCACTGACCTTGCCAAGGTGCAGCCTCTCTTTTGACAGCTGCAAGTTAATTTCCTTGCCCACTGGGTACTGCTGCTGTTGGCTCTGGGGCGGCCGCTTCTTTCTGAACAGCAGCCTGGGCCTGGGTCTCCACCTGTAGAAACTTGCTGTAAAACCCCAACTACCATCCAGCAGTTTGTAGTAAGCCAAAGGCCTCCAGCCAGGCTTCCACACTCCACGTTCAAACTGAACAGCAAGAGTTTGTCAGGGGAAAAACAAACCCTACTTCTAGCTCCTGTCAAACCAGACCCTGGCTTCGATCCGCACAGACACCCCCCACTGACACCCGCTTCACAGCAGCCTCGACAAATAAACACAATCAGCAGGCTTTTCACCACATTTGTAAATTGGATCAAGTTCTCTCCTGCCTTCCTGCCTGGGGCCACATTCACGGCTTCCCATGGACCTGCACGAGGAGTCTGGCCTCCCGTGGAGGAGGCGGAGGGGAGGCCTGCATGGGGCTGACTGCAGGGAAGGGGCGCATCACAGCCCCAGTCCCCACCCCCAATTACAGCAGCATCCTCGCAACGTGCAGAGAGGGGCAGGGACCCCATTCTCTTTCCTGCCATCCACGGTCCTGCCATCTGCACAGTGGCTGCACTCACCCTCTCTTACGGAACACCTGGCCTGGGCCAGCCTCTGCCATAATTTCCTTGTACCTAATCCCTAGAAACTTCTTTCTGCTGATGAGGAAGCTGAGGCTCAGGGAGGGGAAGTGACAGGAGTGTGGCAGGCCTGGGGCTGCCTGGCTCCAAACGTGGCCACCATGCCAAGAAGCTTCCAGTACTCCTGGTCATGCACCCGGGGCCTGGCCCTGGCTTCAGCACCAGGTGCCAGGCAGCTGGAGGGCAGGCAGTGTGAGGCTGTTCACTGTTCTGCACCGAGGGCCCCCCCGCCACCGTGCCCGGCACATCCTGGGCCCTCAGCAAATGTGAACTGTGGAAAATGAGGAGTGCATTGTGGGTACAGAGATAACCACTGAATAAACGGTCCTGTGAGGCAGCCAGGGCAGGGCCGCCCATCGTTTTAGACACGAGCAAACGGAGGTGCAGAGACATGGGGCAGCAGGGCGGCCCAGGGGCCAGGCTGAATTCCAGGCTCCAGTGGCACCAGGCTGGGCATCGGGCAAGGGGACATCTCTGGGTAAGCTGACTCCTCTGAATTCTGTAATTATCACCAGGTATGGGGGGTGGAAAACTTACCCCCCACCCTACAAAGCTGCCCACCCCTAATCCCTGGACCCTGGGCACATGTCTCCACATGGCCAGGGTGAGCCAAGGTGGCTAAGTGGCCGACCTCAGGACAGGGGTTATCCAGGTGGGTCCAGTGTTGTCAGGAGGGTCCTCACAGGAGGAAGAGGGTGGGTCAGTCAGCCCTGGGGAGAAAGACCTCACCCTGCCTGCTGGCCGGGAGACAGAGGAGGGCTGGGAGCTCAGAAAGGTGGGCGTCCCGGAGAGGCTGGAAGACAAGGAACCGGACGGCCTGGAGCTGCTGGAAGGAAGCAGCCCTGGGGACCCCTTGACTATAATCTGGGACACCCAGTTTGGACTCTGACCCCCGGAACCGTGAGGTGGTGAGCAGGTGTTGTCTCCAGCAGCCAAGTTTGCGGTGACGCGGGGCAGCAGCAGGAACCGGACACAGCGTCGGGTCACAGTCGGCAGGCGGGCAGCCCCTCTCCCGGCGGGCAGCTCCTTGCCCAGTATTGCTTCAAGACCATCCCCCGCTCCTTGGGCTGCCTTCCCAGGGAGGCTGCAGCCGCCACCGCCAAAGTCACGAGCGGCTCAAGGGAAGGAAAACCCGAGGATGGCTGTGGACTCAACCTCTGTGCTGCCGAGAGGCTACGTGAACTCCCTGAGGCTCCCCGTCCTCGTCTCTGAAACGCGGGCAGCGGGTATCACATCTGGCTGTCCGTGAAGATAGGAGAGAAAACAGCGTGGCCTCCGGCAAAGCACCGGCTGTGACGAGAGGCCACGGGCTCCTCATCTCGGATACCCGGCCTCACGCAGGAGGCGAGACAGCACGAGGCTTTCCAGTCTCAGCAAGACATTCCTTCATCGCTCTTTCCATGAGAAACAGAGGGGCCGCGGCTTTTCTGGAAAGGCGTGTCATGAAAGGCACGCCGGGAGGCCCGGAGCCAGGCACGGGTCAGTTTGGAGCCAGGCGGGAGGAGCAGCGGCGAGGGGACCCCGCCTGCGTGTTTCCCGTGTGGACACAAACCAGCACGCTCTGAATGGTGCACCTTAAACTAAAACTAAGGTGACGAGCGCCACGCTCACAGGCCATCGGTGAGAGCATAAATCGGCACAAGTTTTCTGGAGGATGGTCTGGACAACTGCACGTAATTTTTTATAATGAGGAACAAAAAGCTTTTTGTTTATTTATTTTTTCATTTTGTATCACCTGCTAACTCAGTGAGGACTTTATCCTGTGCTTCCAGAACCGGGTCTGGGTTGCTCTAGAAATGCGGAAGCCTCTGCCTGGGACCCCTGTGTAGCTACCAACACCTGCCAGTCCTGGGCTGACGGCCTCACCCACCGTGTGCTGCCCGCCCAGCGCACCCGCCACGGGGCTCCGAGCCACTCCAGCACCGGCCCTGCCTGCTCTTCTCCCGTCTGGTCTAGACTCGTAATGAGTCCTTTGTGCCCACAACGCAATGTGGCACTTATTTTATCTTGACTGTTATTACAGATATGTTTCTTCAATGAGAGGGAGCTAAAAAGGATGGAGCCTTTGGAGTAGGAAACTTCTGGATTTCAATCCTGGTTTACTTACCATTTACTGCTTGTATGACTAGGGCACCTCACATCACCATTTCTGGGTCTCCAAATGAGGCTAAAGGGGATTTGCAGAGGCCAGCATGGGGACACTGACGGAGGCCTGTTCTCTCCACTGCCCCACCCTGCCCGTCCCACGCGGGTGTGAAGTCTGCAAGTCGAATGAAACCTGAGTAGCAGAGGCCACTAATGGCTCCTGATACACACTTTCCCTTTCTACGGTAATGGAACCCCAACATTTAGCTGGGCGCAGGCCATCCATAATACAGCTCACACTCCTGATTACCCTGCCACTAACCAGGGAGGCCCTGCCCTCCCCTCCCCTTCCATCTTCCTGCTGACGGAAATCCGGCCGCGGCGGTAGGAGAGAGAGTGGCCGACTCGACTCCAGGGTGGTGAGGCCGTGCAGGCCGTGGAGGCTGTGGAGGCCAAACGGGGGAAGGGAACCCCGTGCCCAGCACCAGGGCACATCCTACCGGCCCTGCCTGCCGCCAGGTTTTAACGGGATGAGACACCTGCACTTGATTTAAGCCACTATTATTTTGGGTTTCTGTTACCTGTAGCCAAATATAACCCTAACGGACATTCTGCAGGCTTTTGTAGGCTGCGGATGTGCTCCTCATTCTGTCTAGTGAGTGAGCCCAGTCCGTCGGCCCGGGAATCACAGCCTGGGGACAGGAATGCTCAGATAAGGGAGGAGGGTCAGGGATCAGGGAAGGCTTCACAGAGGAGGTGGCCCATGAAGGCTTAAAGGGCAAGGGAGGAGCCTTGCAGGCGGAGCAGGGCATTTCTGCTGAGACCCAGACCAAAGAGAGGCCTTGAGAGAGCGGCGTGAACGGGCCAGGCCTTGGGCTGTGATGGGCTGAGCTTTATTAGGGAGCTACGGGACCCTTGGCAGGCTCGAAGCTAGACATGACCAGGCCTGCGTTTCTGAAATCTCGAGGGGAGGGAAGACTGGGTGCCAGTCTGCGGGAGGTGCCATTGGTAGTCCTGGCGAGGGTGGTGAGGCCTGGGCGCTGGGCTCCCCGCATGAGTGGACCGAGGGTACACCAGCGGCTGCAGCCAGGCCCACGCCAGCTGGCCTGCTGTGCTTACACCAGGCCCCACCAAATTGTCACCAGCCTTTGCCAGTGACAAGCCCTTCCTTCTCCAAGCTTATAAACTGGCTCCTCTAGGATATGGTGAATTACATCTTAAATCAACATAGTTAGTATAAGCAGTACATTACTTCAGGAGTAAAACGAAAAATCAAGACGGATGTTTATAAACTACTCCCGAGAAATTAATGTATCTATGTACTTTTAATGGTCTCTGAAAGGAAATTGAAACATTTCACTGTATTCTAGTTCACCTGGTTTAGAAAACACTATTCTAGCTGCACTGAGAGCTGCTGGATGCACTCAGGAGCCGACAGACGCACGGCTACCGAGTCGCCCGCGGGTGGGCACAGGACCGCAGCCCCGGGAAGCCCTCCCCGGCTCGTCCCGCGTTTTGTTCTCACCACCCTAGCGCTGGGCCAGCTGACCTGCACATCCTACCAGGAGGCCAAGGCTGAGCGTGGCAGGTCAGAATCCTGAGTCCACTCTGCATTCTGTTAGATCAACACTCCATGGAGACACTAGCTTTTCTTATCAGACAAATTGATTATCTAGATTCATTAACAGGCGATTGGAGCATTCTGGTTGAATCAATCAGAACATTCACTCAACATTACTCACCAAGAGGTGACTCTGCTGGGCCCTGGGCTTGCCACCTGCCTGCCCTGCATGGACCCCAAATGTCAGTGACTTGGGGCACACAGGCAGAAATGCAGCCCAGCTGCTCAGGACAGGAGGAAAGAAGTTTCAAGACCACTGAGAAACAGAACAGGGGGTCTTCTCGAGGAGCAAACACAACAGCTTTCCAAAACCAAGCGCAATGCCAAGAAAGCCGATGCTAACTTGGGAAAACAAAAAGCAGCTGAGGTTTCTGAAAAGGGGGAAACACACATACTCTCCCATTTGCTCACAGGAGAGCTGAAACGAAACACACAATCACCATGCACACACACACTCTCCCATTTATTCACAGGAGAGCTGAAATGAAACACACATGCAGTCACCATGTACACATGCTCTCCCATTTACTCACAGAAGAGCTGAAATGAAACACACACGCAATGACCGTGTACACACGCTCTCCCATTCGCTCACAGAAGAGCTGAAGTGAAACGCACGCAATCACCGTGCACACACTCTCCCATTTACTCACAGGAGAGCTGAAACGAAACACACACGCAATCACCGTGTACACACACTCTCCCATTTACTCACAGGAGAGCTGAAATGAAACACACACGCAATCACAGTGTACACACACTCTCCCATTTGCTCACAGAAGAGCTGAAATGAAAAACTAATAGAACCAATTTTGATCCTATATGACATAGAAGCAATTGAGTTAATTCCGTCGGAATGACGCATACCTGCAGACACACACACGGGTCTCTGGAGCCAGCTGATTAAGCCATTCACTCAAATCCAGGTTACCTTTCAAGACAAATGTGGGGGATGGGGACTAGCGTGGGGGGCTAGGTGAGCTTGACGTTCCCCTGAATGGCTGAGACAGGAGCACAGTTTAAAGCTTTTCTCCCAAGGGCAAAGATCATCACCAAGGCCTGCCCCTCCCCAAACCAGCAGCGTGCGCCCGGGCCCAGGCAGGCAGGGTCCTGCAGACCAGGGCCTGAGCCCATTCCATAGGAAGCAGGACGGGGCCTCCGGCTCAGGGCCTGTGCTGGGAAGCCCCGTGGCTTCTTTTCTTGGGTAAATCACTGGATCTACGTGGCTTTCTCCCCAGGCTTGTCAGAGGGAGGGAAGAGAATGGAAACAAAGGCAGCTGGGTCAAGACAGCTGTGTCTGTGGGCTTGAAGCACACTTTGCGTTGCCCCCCCAGCTCCGCCCTGAGCGCTGAGCACGCATCACCCAGTCAGCACTGGACACTGGGCTCGCTCAGCTCCAAGCTTCCCAGCACCTGCGGGAAAACACTGTCATCTGGTCTCCTCACCCCCAAGTCCAGGTTGCCAGTTTAATGATTAGAGAAAATAAGTGAAACACACACACAGTTTACACCATGGTGGATGACCTAGAGTAAATGTCCTGGAAAAGAAAAGCTCCCAATGTTTGTTATGGGACCAGGATATGGGGTGTGGAACACACATATTGTGTATGCGCCTATGCTCAATCTACGTGTGGGCCTTGGTCTAAAATTAGCTCTCTTTCCGCATATAGATGCTCAAATGTCCTGCTGCCGCTCCCTCCATATAAATATGTATGTGCCTGTATATAGCTCTCCCGCCCCCGAAATAGAAATCTGTATATGCTTAAGGAGAACGGAGATAGGCTCTGGAGCTGAGTGCCTTGTTCCACAATGAAGCAGCCTGCTCTGGGTTTTTTTAAAACTGCCTTCCCTTGGCTTGGCAAATAATGCTTGCTTCCAACTGTAGATGATGTGGCTTCACATGCCAAGCCCCACTGAAGGGTCACTGTCTAGACTGACTGTGCCATGGAAGGCTGGAGACAGATCTGTTTGGTACAGAGGGTTTTTGCAGACAGGCCCAGTTGATTCATAATTTGCACATGCAGACGACGTCAGGGCACACCCGGGCCTGGGTGCCCCTGCTCACGCCTCACCTGGGCCATGCCCGTGCCTGAGCTCCAGGTGCCACTGGCTCTCCCAGCTCCTGGGGAAAATGGAGGTGCTATGTGTCCTTGTGGGCGCCGGGAGGAGCTGTCCCCAGGGTTCCTCCGGCCAGGCTGTTCCTGGCCCAGTCTTCCCTCCGGCTTCATCAGGGTGCCTGACGGAGAGCCCTCCCGGCTGACTACAGCTCAGAGCCACATCGTGAGAGCAGACAGGAACTGGGCTAGGTGGTGCTGTCAGGATGCTGCTGCCCCCCACACTAGGAGGTACAGGCACCGACAAGGGGCTTTCGTGCCCGCCGACCACAGGGGTTCACCTGGAGGGCCTGAGCGCCCACCCTGCCTGCCCTCGGCCCGCATGGCACCTGCAGAAGCAAAAACGGCCTGGGGGGACCTGCTGGGCGGTGGGAGCCAGCAAAGCAGCTGGAGTACAGCTGTTCATTCCTACTCCCCTCCTGCTGGTTCTGGGCCTTCACTGTGCTCCTCATCAAATCAACAGAAATGTCTTGGGGACTGTGCAATTATTATAATTTCATAATATAAATGCACTTTATGTATAATATTGAATGTGTGATATTTATACTGGACTACAATAAACTAGCTAAGTTATAGTACACAACATGTAGTATTTGACACAGAACGCATCATAGTGAGTGATACACTATCATTAGCATCAGGGTGAACACTTTCGAGTGTGTTTCATACCCCGTAATATGGGTGTCAACATGCTTGTCCCATGGGTGCTGGGACAGGATGGGAGGTGGGGTGGTTTCCTCAAGGTCGCCCTGTCGGGACCCCCATCAAAGGCCAGCTCCACCCGAGTGCCTCGCTCCCCCTGGCTCAGCTCCGAGGACCCCTGACCTGGATCCCCATGGGGCCGTCCTCCCAGGAAAGGGGCCTGGGGAGTCTGCCCCGGGGTCCAGCTTCCTGCTCTGGTTCTCAGCTCCTGTTCCAGTTCCCCAGGAACCCCCAAATCCAAGCCTGAACCTCTGCCCAGGTGTCTGGGGCCCTGAGCCCCTTCTCTGGGGACTGGATTGTTTATTAAAGTGTTTCTGCGTCCATTATCTCATCTGGTAGAAATTACAAATGGGGCAGGTGGACTAAGAAGAGGCTCAGAAGAGTGAAGTAAAAACTTATCTGAGTGCCTCTGGGCCAGTCACAGTGGTAAGTGCTTTATACACATGATGACCATTAATCCTCAGTTCTGCAAAGTGGGCTTTTTATCCCCTTTAACAAGGGAAGAGACAGAGATTGAAGGGTTATGTCACTCACCTAAGGTCTAATGCTGAGCAGCTGCAAGAGCCGACTAGAGCCCAGGGCTCCGTCCTCCCAGCTCAGGGCTGTCAACACAAGGACCAAAGCATCAGTGCCCTTCCGGGGTAGGGCCTCCTGTGACTCTCCAGCCATTGACAGCCCAGGACTGCCCTTGTCCAGATGGGAAACTGCGTTACTCATGACATCATTTTAATTATGAGTCAACCCAACTGTTAAAGAAAACAGAGTGAGACTCTCAGAGATATGCTGGTGCATCCATAAAAGCTGGGCCATATCATGTGCCATTTTAAGGGATTTAAGTTACCAAAGGAAGACTTTTCATCCATGATTCAAACAACCAAATCATCCACAAATGAATCCTACCACCTAACTCTTCATTAGCCAGCTATCCACTTATCCTTTCCAG
>PVKY010002024.1:0-28018 GCA_004027775.1 Bradypus variegatus | reverse complement strand
TTTTGGCTAGCATGCTTTACACCATTCCTATCTTCTTCATCTAGGATTTAAATTTAACTGCTTCTAATTAAAAATAAGAACCCAATAATTTTAGTATTTTATATAAAGTATATTTTGTTCCCTATAAAAGCATCTAAATGATAGTCTCACAAGTTCAATATCAGACATTTTCCAACTTCAACACATTTTTAAAATAAGGTGAGGACAACTATATCTTCCACAGTAAGCTTTATTTTGAACACACAGACCCAGCAGAAACTTTTTTGAAAAGATTTTCTGTTATTCTTTTGAACTTAAATCTAACTTCCAAGACCATTTATACTAGGCCTTCTTGCAACATGGATTCAGAATGTAATTATTCCAGATTTTGAACAGGTCTCCAGGTGTGAGATGCTTGGTGTTTTAGCAGCAGAATAGACTGAACTAAGCAGCCCTTCTAGTTTAGAGTATTTGTACAATGGCCTTGCCTGATTTTGCCCCCTCTTCAAGACACCTGTGACTGGAATATTTCCCCTGACTTTGTGCTGGTGAGAAGTTTTCAGGAAGGCATGTAGCTTCCTGATGGAGTCTGAGAAGACAAGGTCTCCAGCCACTCTGATAAGCTGAGTCCTCACGTGTGACCCAGCAATTCTGTACTGAAGGACCTGGGCAAGACTGAAAAATGCCCACATTTGCAAAGTAGGAATGTACTCAAGATGTTTTATGTGTTATTTCATTTGATCCCCAAACCAGCCCTGAAAGATAAATAGATTTATCCATTTTAACCCCATGAAGCTGAGGCTTCGAGACATTTTTTAATTTCTCCAATGTCAAGTGACTAGTCTCGAAGAGTTGGGATTCAAATCCAAGTCTTCTGACAGGCCCAGAACTCCTACCATGCTGCAGCCACCATTCATATGAACTGCTAACACATCTCTGAATTTCAGGATGATTAAGTTAGAGTTACTTAGAGTATTTTGCTTTCCAAAATTAAAGGAGGGGATAGAGCCTTCTTTTATTAGAGTGTAAATCCAAATGTCTTTTCCAAATCATCTACCACCAACAGGAAGCTTGCAGACATTAATAATTGTGCCAGCTATCAATCTTTTCATGCATAAAATTCAAAATTTGTTACTCTGCCTACAGCTGAAATGTCATTTTATAAAAAGCTGATAATATGCACCCACAAGTTTGCCTGTCAACACCAGTGAGCCAATAGCAATCTGCAAAAGTTAAAATTGAGTATAATATTAACATTATTTGAACACAGGCATGAAATTACATGTTTCATTTGTACTGTGTTAAATATCAATAGAATTCAGTTTTAGAATGAACCAGAGGCTTTTGGAGTCTCAAAATTAGGGATAATTTGAATGAATTAGATAGAGCTCATACAACATGGCTAATGGCATACTTTAGTGCACTGCAGGCTGGAGAGAGGAAGCAAATTGCTCACCGGGGCAGAGGTGGGGCTGTGTGCAACCTCTTTTCTATCACTTTCATTCTTTAGATTTTCTAGTACTTCATCTTTAATTCCCACTCTGTGCCTGAAGTTATATAAGGATTATTCCCTTTCTTATTAAATATATTGCAACTCAGTCCAGAAAATATGGAAACAGCTTACACGTAAAATTTTAAATGATGTCATAGATTGAAAATAGGAGTAAAGGAAGAAACAAAAATAAGACTGAGATAAAATAAAAGGAACATAGGAATGAGTCAACAAAAACGATATCATGAAGATACACACAGACTTGCTTTGAATTAGCTTTCAAAGTTGGCTGCAAACCTTTTTAGTACAAGTGCAAGAATTAAAATTTAATCAGCTATGCAATTCCCTGTACTGACAAGGTGAAAGGAGACCCCTTTTCTGGCGAAGTTAGCCCACTCCTGAGGTGTGCAGCTCAGGAGTTGACTCTCACTGCACAATCCACCTCACAAGAGCCACCATGAGCACTGCTTCCCAGTTCTGAACTCAGGGATGTCACATCGCACCTTGAAATTGGCCATTGAGGGAGTATTTACACCAGGGGAATCAGCAAACACTGCAAATGAGGGCTTCATTTCAGCCCTGGAAGTAAAAATTACATGGGGGCTTCAATAAGTTGAGGTCTGAACACCTCATCTTGATTGACATGAAATGATCAAAATACAGATATCAAGTGAATGGACAAAATAATGGACCACAAATACGTGATGTGACCCTCTTTAAATGTTTCTTTCTCTCAGCTGAGTATCGATGAATATTGGGCAGCAGTGCATTCAGGAGAACAGTGTCTGACAACCACCTCAAATCCAACCTCATGGGAAGCTAAATACAGATGCACGTGCCTCAAAAATAGTAAAGTGGAGAGAAGTGAAGCATCTAAAGAGGTGACCAAGGTCTCTCTCCATTGTTGCTTTCTTGGCTTAATGCCACATGATTGAATGTGCTATTGAAGCCCTTGCATTCAAATACATCAGAACTGGGCATAGGGCATATCTAATTTTAGAAAACAAGATAATTAGTGGGTTCTCATTTCCACCAAAACAGCTTTCTTGACTTCACGGAGTTGTGTCGATCTTCATGAAAATGCCCCTTACTTGCCTCGGAGCCGAGGGCAGGAGGCTCTTGCAGCAGGTTATTGGTTCTTTCATCTACCTGAGTTACACACTCCTCATTTCATACCACGTGAGCGTGAGTCTCTGGTCTCCAGAAAGACACACACACACCCACTGTAGTGTTAGACACAGGCCCTGCACCTTAGCAGTAATGCATCGTGCTGCCTGCATTTTGAGGGTCACTGCATCCACGTTCTGTGATGACTGACCACTGAGTTTTGGCACTGTCATTGGTAAGGTTAAGCATGGCCCTCCATGGCAGAGAGAACAAGGCTTGTCTCAGGGTGGCCTTCCTTGCTAATTTCTTTCAGACTGTAGAGAGTTCATCGATGTGCTTTGGTTGCATGTCTGGCTTCAGGGATGAATGAAGAACCCAGCCATAGACCCCCACACCCTGCTTTCCTGCCCTGCCCTGGGAGCTGCTAAAGCTGGGTCTGGACCTCTGAGCCCTACAGGAGAGACACAGCCTGTTTCACTCCCTCAGCATCTTCCACTTAACATGGATCATGCATGAAATGCAACTTGTAAAATTAGGTGCTGCAAAGGGCACCATCAAAAAGTGAAAAGACAACCCACAGAATGGGATAAAATATTTGCTAATCATCGATCTGATAAGGGACTTGTATGTAGACTATAAAAAGAACTTCTACAATTCAGTTATAAAAAGACAAAAGAACATTTTTTTAGACGGGCAAAGATCTGAACAGACATTTCTCCAAAGAAGAATTACAAATGGCCGATAAGTACCTGCAAAGTGCTCAAAACTACAGTGAGATGTCACTTCACATCCATCTGCGTGGTTGTCATTGAAAAGACAGATAATAAGGATATGGAGACATCAGAACCCTCCTGCACTGCTGGTGGGACTATAAAATGGTGCAGCCACTTTGGAAAACAGCTCCACTGTTCTTCAAAAGATTAAACACAGCACTACCTCACAACTCAGCAATTCCACTATTAGATGTTGTGCCACTTTGAATGTATTATGTCCCCCCAAATGCCATTATCTTTGATGTAATCTTGTGTGGGCAGATGTGTCAGTGTTAATTAGACTGTAATTCTGTGAGTGTTTCCATGGAGATGTGCCCCACCCAACTGTGGGTGATGACTCTGATTGGATAGTTTCCATGGAGGTGTTATGCAGCCATTCAGGGTGGATCTGAATTAAATCACTGGAGCATATAAATGAGCTGACAAACAGAAGGAACTCAGTGCAGCTGAGAGTGACATTTTGAAGAGGAGCCACAGCCAAGAGGGACACTTTGAAGAACACACTGGAATTGAGAAAGGAGCTTCAGCTTACAGAGACATTTTGGAGATGGCCTTTGAAAGACTTTTGCTCCAGAGAAGCTGAGAGAGGACAAATGCCCCAAGAGCAACTAAGAGTGACATTTTTGAGGAGCTGAAGCCTAGAGAGGAACATCCTGGGAGAAAGCCATTTTGAAAGCAGAACTCCAGAGCAGATGCCAGCCACGTGCCTTCCCAGCTAACAGAGGTTTTCCAGATGCCATTGGCCATCCTCCAGTGAAGGTACCTGATTGTTGATATGTTACCTTGGACACTTTATGGCCTTAAGACTGTAACTGTGTAACCAAATAAACCCCTTTTTATAAAAGCCAATCCATTTCTGGTGTTTTGCATTCTGGCAGCATTAGCAAACTAGAACAGATGTTTATACTCAAAATAAATGAAAACATAAGTCCATGCAAAAGGTTGTATATGACATCCCAAAGTAATTTGGGCAGAGAATAAAAATATATACACACACACCCCCCAGAGGAGCTGTGGGAAAATGTGGAAGTGTTGGGCTTCCTCAGCTGGATTGTTGCTGGTGTTCTCACAAACAGTGAGGACTGGCTGTTTGGTGTGCTGAGCCCTCTGTCTTGGGACTTGCCCTTATGGAGCTCGTTACTGCAAAAGAGAGGCTAAACCTGCTTATAACTGTGCCTAAGTGTCTCCCCCTCCCCCTGAGTACCTCTTTGTTGCTCAGATGTGCCCCCCCCCAACTAAGCGATCTCGGCAGGTGAACTCACTGCCCTCCCCCCTATGTGGGACCTGACTCCCAGGGGGTAAATCTCCCTGGCAACACAGGATATGACTCCAGGGATGAATCTGGACCCAGCATCGTGGGACGAAGAACATCTTCTTGACCTAAAGGGAGATGCAAAATGAAACAAAGTTTCAGTGGCTGAGAGATTTCAGATGCAGTCAAGAGGTCACTCTGGTGGACATTCTTATGCACTATATAAATAACACGTTTTAGGTTTTAATATATTGGAATAGCTAGACGTAAATACCCAAAACTATCAAACTCCAACCCAGTAACCTTGACCCTTGAAGACAATTGTGCAACAAAGTAGTTTACAAGGGGTGATGGTGTGATTGTGAAAACCTTGTGGATCACACTCCCTTTATCCAGTGCACGGATGGATGAGTAGAAAAATGGGGACAAAACTAAATGAAAAATAGGGTTGGGTGGGGAGGATGGTTTGGGTGTTCTTTTTATTTTTTATTCTTATTTTTATTCTTTCTGGCATAAGGAAATTATTCACAAATATATTGGGGTGATGAATGTACAGTTATATGATGGTACTGTGAACAGTTGATTGTACACCAAGGATGATTATATGACATGAATATATCTCAATAAAACTGAATTTTAGACAAAGTTGCTTATGAATACTCTTAGCAGCATTATACATAATCGCCAAAAAGTGGAAGCAATGCAAGCAGGTATAAATGGATGAGGGGATAAATAAATGGAATCTTATTTGCCAATAAAAATAAATGAAGTACTGATGTATGGTGCTACTGGATAAATCTTGAAATCACACTAATTGAATGAAGGCAGTCATAAAAGACCACATATTGTGTGATTCCATTCATATAAAATGTCCAGAATAGGCAAATACAGAGAATCAAAGTTTATTAGTGATTGCCTTGGTCTGGCTGGGAGAGAATTGGAGGTAAATGGGGAATCACTGGTGAGGGGTATGGAGTTATTTTGGGAGGAATGAAAATGTAATAAAATTGATTTTGGTATTGGTTACATAACACTGTGAATATATCAAATATTGTACCTTCTCCTCCGTCACGTGGGAAGGAACAATGGCGGCATCTGCTGGTCCTTCACTCCCGGGTTTCATTGTTTTCAGCTTCTGGCTTCAGTGGCTCCTCTCTGAGCTTCTGGGGGTCCTCTCTTAGCTTGTCTGGGGTTTTTCTCTCTGAACTTCCCTTAATTTCGTCTCTCATAAAGGATGCCAGCAAGAGGATCAAGACACACCTTGATGGGTGGGGTCACATTTCAAATGAAATATCCTGACCAAAAGGTCCCACCCACGATAGGTCTGCACCCACAGGAATGGATTAAAAGAACACGGCCTTCTGGGGTCCATAACAGCTTCAAACCACCACAGTTACTCAGCAGAAAAATGAGTACATGGAATGAGATGACTGCCAAGTTCCCTTAAAGACGTGTGATATGTCATAGGGCATGCAGTATACGACCAGGTTTAAACAAAAGGCACTTCGTCTCTTCAGTGACAGATCAGTATAAGAAGGCAGGTGCAACCAGCACAGACACCTAGTTCAGGTAACTAAGGGGCAACATAATTTTCTTTCTCCTGAGCTAAGTGATATACATGTATTCAAGGTAAAAATTAATGAGGCAGTTGTCTATTTGTATTTCTATTTGATCTCTGTAGACCTCACTCTGCCATTCACTACCTGTCTGACTCCCTATGAGATGAGACTATAAAAGCACCTGTCTCAAAAAATTGTCCTGAGGATTGCCTGAAACAGCGCATGCAAAACCACTAGCTTATTACCTGGAAAGGAACAAATCTTCAATCAATGATTGTTTCTATTACAAAACACAAAAATAAATTCAGTGACTAGATTGTCAAGTACATAAAAATAATTCCATTCGAAATAGAACATTTCATATTTGGTATTACTCATTAAGGATCAAACTAAATTCTAGGTTTTCCTGATAAAATCTGATGCAAATGTCAACATCTGTAGAATTACAAGGACTTAAACCAGAATGTAACTGGCCTCCTTTCTAGTCAGTTAACAGGGGCATCACCTCTGGTGAGCTAAAATAAAGCTTCTGAGTCCTCAGGGACTACTTGGATATTCGTACTATTCATTGACTATTCATCAATTCCATGTGAACCAAACCTGTACCATATTGCAAGAAAGAAAAAAAAAGTTAAATACATCCTGGGAACTTTTTCAATGATTAATCACAGCTTCAGAAATTTTAATATTGACAACAATTTTGAAACAATGAAAAATTTAAAATGTCTTAAGACTTCATATCAAATTGGAACTGTTAAGTAATAGTTCCCTTTATGGAAATATAATTATGATTACAGGTAGATATTCAGAAAATCTCCTCCTCCAACTCAGTTCAATTGCAAGTTTCACAAAAATGATGCTTTAGAATTAGTTTTGTTGGACTTTGGATTATATTTAATTGTTTAAATGTTTGTCTTCCTCAACGAAATGTAAGCTCCTAAAAAGTTAGGTTGCTAGTTTTACTTTTCTTCAGAATGTAGCATATATTTAATTATTAAATATATTTTTGTTTCACATATATTAAATGTGCATCTTCTGTGACCTGAGAACTTTGATGTGTATTGGGTATACAATGATTAAAAATTTTTTGCAGTTTCTCATCTATTTTTATAATATATAATTGTTCATTGCTTATTGAATTTATTAGAAAGAAACATTAAAAATCTACAAAAAATTAGCAAAATATAATTGATTTATTGGGCAAAATATTCAAGAATATTTTATAGGTAACAGAAGATAATTTTACTTGGATAAATAAAAAGAGGTTGGAACATGATCCTCTTGACGCTGGTTTGGTGTTTAAAATAAAAGACAATGTCAGTAGGGTTGGGAGATCTGGGCCTGACCTTTGACTTGTGTTACTACTTGGATGTGAAGTACTAAGTTGTTAGGAACCTCAGCTTCAGTGTGTGTCAAATGAGAGAATTCGATAAATTCCCAAATCCAGTATACCTCAAATTTTTGATTATTCAATACAGTTTTCTAAAAATATCTTTTTGTTTGTTTGTTTCTTACAGTTGACCCTCTTTTTTTCCTACTTCACTGGCTACCTTGGCTAGAGGGAACTTCCCGAATAGCAGGTATTTCATTAGGGAAAGAAACCTGAAGGGGAGCGGCTGCCAAAGCCGGAGCGGGGAGGCAGTTCCCCGGGGGTGGGCCAGGGGGGGACCAGCACCCTCTCTCTCTTTTGAAGGTAGGTGGCACATCACGGCTGCAGAGCAACTTTGGAACTTCTTAAATCCCTTCATTTTGCAACCCCCACCCCCACCCTACCGCATGAATGCAACAGTCTTCCCCACAGAACGGGGAAAATGAGCGCGTGTGTGTCCGTGCACACACGTGCAGGCGTGCGCCACGCGGCCTCACCCTGCGGCCACCAGCGCAGCCCAGGACGGCAGGTGGTGAAGGCGGAGAGGAGGCGAGCGCGCTTCATCAGGGTCCTTAAAGGCAACGCCCCTATGTTTTTTTTGTTTGTTTTTAAGCCACGTTTTAAACAAAGGTATTTAAATTTGCCACATCACTATATTTGCAGTGAGCACATCCAATAATTTTCATGCTGAAAAGTTCCCAATTTAAAGCTAAAAGATGGTGAAGTTTTGAAAATCTCTCTGCTGCCTGACTTTGGGTCCCTTTCCAGTTCATTAATGCTTCCAGGAAAGGAAAGAAGAGGAGCCCAAAAATCTTACTCCTGCAGTTAGGATAAAATGCAAAGTTTACGGTGCCACAAAGGAACATGGAAGAACTCATCGGAGCTCAAGGAGGTGACCACGAGACTTGAAACCAAGGCTGCGCCCCCCGCCGCCGCGGCCGCCACGCAGGACTGTGCGGAAATGCCCGGTGGGCTCCGGAGGCGGCGGGGACTCCCGCTCAGAGAGGGGGACGGAGACAGGAGCTGTCTCTGTGAAGCGCCGCTGCGTGGGAATCCCACGGATGAGCTGCTTGGATGATTGTCCCCAGGCAACCGGTCAAGAGTAAAGAAAGCCTTTTACTCCCACCTTGATCACTCTCCCGCTGGCTTCTCAAACACCAGGCTAAGATTTTGAACAGCATCATATTAAAAGACATGCCTTGGATATTAGATTTTCCTTCCTGCTGTAAATAACCAAAATACATAAGGTGACTGTTTTCAGCCATTGGACAGCAAGCAACGTGGGCTACGGTCTTTGAGAGAAAGAAGAGCAGGGGCTTGGGACCACGGTTATTCCAGCATTCTCCCCAGGGACGTCTCCCAGCTGCCCACCTGCTACACAGCACCCAGATGAGAGACGGAGGCTTGCCCGGCAGGGGAGGGCTGCTGCCCTCGGCCTCGCTGACACCTGGGAAGGCCTCCAGTTACGTGGGGCAGGGCCCACGCCCAAGCAGGACCGCGGAAGCTCCTGTTCACAAATGAGCCACGGAGGGCTCCATCTACGGTGCGTTCGCACCACTGGGATGCGGTTTAAGATTAAGAACATGTTTTTCTTTGGTGGTGGGGGGGGGTTGTGATTCAAAATGCCACATCCTATATGCTGATGTTTCTTATTTTCTCCAACTGGCTGTATTACAACCATCTTCTATATTTCCAGAACAAATTATTAGGACGTGTTCCCAGCAGGCGTGCCTCATGTTTGCAAAGGCGTCTATTTCCTGCCATCTGCTGTCTTCTCCTGCCCGGAGTGCAATGTCTGTCTGAAATGTCTGCAGCCCTCATCTCTGACATCCATAAAATCCCTTCCTACCAGCACAGGGTGTGCAACGAAGGTGTATTTTTATGGTGACAACTGCATTGAGTGGACAAAATCAGGTCTGAATTTTCAGTGTACCAAGACAGCTCTGTTTTATGCAGAAGTGGGCAGTTTTCACACACCACTCACTCCCTAAACAGAACTATGTGTCTCCATGCCTTCCCCATCCCTGCTTTAAAGTGAAAAACAGGTCTTTTAGCTTTGACTTGCAATTGCTTCTCTTCCTGGGACTCAGATAAGTGCCCAGGGGGTACTGGGTTGAAAACACATCAAAGAGTGGCACAACCCCTGCTGTTCTGCTCCCCACAGAAGCCAGAGGACAGACGCAGGGAGGCCCCACAGCATCCTGCAACACGTATTCAGGGTCCAAGTTCAAAAGGGTGCAAGGTCAAGAAACCCTACAAGGAGACCAGCCCCATGCTCCACCTTGGATTAGTGATGGCCAAGACCTCGTTCCCGGGTGAACTCTTGGGCTGAATAATCACCTGAAATCCTTAGTGGATTTCCTTCCTCCTGGTCTGAGAGATGGACCCTTCCCTGATGCACAGAAAGACATTTCTCAGTGGGACCCCCCCGGGACTCAGCAAGCTAGTCCTGCTCTGCCGCTGATACAGAAGCGTAAAAACGTCTATACATTGTAGGGTTCTGCTTAGTGGAATTCTAGTCAAGAAAGGACCCTGTTAAATACATTCTTTGTAATTAATGTAATAGCGTAACTCAGCTAAAAATAGTGCATGCTTCTTTCAACAAACACACAGCTATTGGTCTATAAGCAACAGTTCATTCATTTAATTTCAGTGACAATCTGCTGAAAAACTATAATTCATTTTCAAGTTCATTGTCAACTGTCTAAATCAAAGTTCCAATAAGAATATTAGGAACAGTTGATAATGGGAAAACAACAAAGTGTACTGATTTAGAGCCCAGGATATGGAGTCAGATAGACTTTAATTCCAATTTTCTCTGCCTCTTTTAAACTAGATGACCTTGGGGAATTTTATTAACATTTGGAACCTCAATTTCTCCTTTGAAAATAAGGATAATAATATCTGTCTCCTAGGGAAGAATGGGGTGGAGTAGTCTTTTAAAATAATGCTGTGAGTAATAAAGGGGAGTAAAAGGCACCTCAGCCATATGATCCTTGAAGGAAATTGCAGTGTCTGCATGGTAGAGGAAGGAGGATGAGTGAGAGGCTGTGCTGGTTTGGAAGCTGTCATGAACCCAGAAAAGACCATGTTCTTTTACTCCATTCTTGTGGGGCAGAACTACCGTGAGTGGGGCCTTTTGATTAGATTGTTTCCATGGAGATATGGCCCAGCCAAATCAAGGTGGGTCTTAATCTTCACTAGAGTCCTTGTGAGAGGATCAAAGGCAGGTAAAGCAGGACAGCACAGAGAGAAACACCCAGAGACATCTGGAGAAAGCCACTGAATCCAGAGCCAGGAGACAAGGACCAGCAGACATCGCCCTGCGCCTTCCGGTGTGACAGAGGAACCCCGGATGCTAGAGGCCTTTCCTCAGAGAAGGTGTCTTCCACTTGATGCCTTCATTTGGATATTTTCATGGTCTTAGAGCTGTATATTTGTAAACTAATAAAACCTCATTGTAAAAGTGAGCCCATTTCTAGTATATTGTAAAAGTGAATCCATTTCGGGGGCTTTGGCAAATCAAGTTTTGGTACCAGAGAAGTGGTGTGCTGTGAGATGCAAATACCAAAACTGCTGGAACAGCTTCATGAATGGATAAGGGAAAGATCCCGGAAGAACTGTGAGATGCTTAATAAGAAATTCCTAGACTGCTTTGAAGAGTCTGTTAGTAGAAATATGAGCACTAAACATACTCCTGAAGAGACTTAGACAGAAATGATGAATGTGTCATTGTCAACTGGAAGGAAGGCAATCCTTGCTTTACAGTGGCAGAAAATTTGGCAAAACTGAATCCTGGTGTCAGATGGATGGCAAAATTTAAAAGAGACAAGCTAGAATATTTAGCCAAAGAGATTTCCAAGTTAAATGTGAAAAAGCACAGCCTGGCTTCTCCTTGCAGCTTGTAGTAAAATGTGGGACGAAAGGAATAAGCTGAGAACTGAACTCTTGAGTACAAAGAAACCAGAAACTGCTGGTTTGGAAAATTCTGAGTCTCCAGAACTTGAGTCCCCAGAGAATGGAGCCCCGTGTGAGGCTTTAACCAGCCAGCCCTCTCCACGTGAGCCAGGCTTGGGGATGGAGCTATCTGGAAAGGGTTTGTGGAAAGGCCAATCGTCTGATTTTGGGGACCCTGTTTGCTGCATACGAAACAGGCAAGTTTCTTGTGGGATCTGCATAAACAGAACCACTGCCAGCCTGGACTAAAAGGGACAGAAAAGCAACAGATTGAACGAAAAGTAACTTCAAAGGCAGAACCATGGAAGCTGAGGTCTGGAGTCAAGAAACTTCAGGCAGGAGAGCAGACCCCACCACGCACAGGGAAATGGTGAGTTTGCTCTGAGTTTGCACTGGGCAGGCCTCCTCCCCACTGTCGAGGAAGAGTTTTACCACCAGGGAATTGAGGGGAGCTCGGCTGCCCTGTGGTTTAGGAAGAATGCCGCCACCCTAGGCCTCAGGGAGGGTGGAGCACATTCCCTGGAGAATGGGGAGAGCCTGGCTGCTGCCCCACTGTTCTATGGTGGTTGAGAGTGTGCCCTGGAGATGGCAGAGGGTCTGCCTGCCCTGATGCTTGGAGAGGGTGGAGCAGAGAACATGGTGGTCTCCTGAAAGCTTGGAAATGTTGAACCCCTCATTCCAGGGTTTGGAGAGAGCAGGGCTGCTGCATAAGCCCTTGAAATCTAAAGAAGTTTTCCCTGCAGGTTTTCAGAATTGGTTGAGATTTTTTACCCCTGTTTACATTTCGATTTCTCCCTATGGAAATGCGAGCATTTATCCTATTACTGTTCCTCCTTTATATATTGGAAGCAGATAATTTGTTCTGAGTTTCAAAAGCCCACAGCCAGAGGGGAATTTTGCCTTAGGACAAACCATGCCTATAACTAATTTTAATAAGACTTTGTACTTAATACTGTTGCTGAAATGATTTAAGACTTTTGTGATGGGAAGAATCTATTTTGCTTATGGAAAGAACATGTCTCTTTGGGGTCCAGAGGGTGAAATGCCATGGGTTGGAGCTGTTATGTACCCCAGAAAAGGCCCTGTTCTTTTAATCCATTCTTGTCAGTGCAGACCTGTTGTAAGTGGGACCTTTTGATAAGGCTGTTTCAATTCAGATGTGACCCAGCCCATTCAAGGTGGATCTTAATCCTTCTCTGGAGTCCTTTGTGAAGAGGGTAAAAGACAGTAAAAGCCCAGAGAGCTTAGAGAAATGCCCAGTGACATTTGGAGACCACCACTGAAACCAGAGCCAGGAGAGAAGGGCCAGCAGACATCATCCTGTGCCTTCCCATGTGACAGAGGAACCCCGGATGCCAGCAGCCTTTCCTCAGAGAAGGTATCTTCCTCCCGATGCCTTAATTTAGACATTTTCACAGTCTTAAGCATTGTAAACTTGTAAATTAACAAATCCCCATTGTTAAAAGCCAACACATTTCTGGTATATTGCATTTTGGCAGCTTTAGCAAACCGAAACAGAGGCTAACACTGAATCCTGGCAATCAAGGGCTTTGTGAGGCATCATTACTTTTATGTTAGACCATTTCTTCTGGGACTCAATTATTATTTGTGTGTATTCTCTTTTCTGTCTCTATTTCCAGTTGGTTTTCCCAGTCACTCTCTTTCTACCTTGCAACTCTTAGTTTCTGTAGTTTCAACTTTCTCCTTACTTTGGGTTGCATATAACATGGCACAGGTTTTCCAGCTTTTCTCCAGACTGTGGAGCTGCTGGTCCCAGGAGGAAGTTGGGAGTGCCTTTCTCTCTTCAGTTTCCCAGATGAAGACATGTGACAGTTGGCCTGTGTTTCACCATCAGGCAGCACCAGTGATGCTGACTCAGCTTTGTTTGGTATCTTGAGACACAAATCCAGGTTTGGGCACCAGTGGCTGCCTGGAGCAGAGCAGGAGGGAGGATGTGCTCAGATGACATTGTCACCTTCTCTGGCTGCCACCTTGGTCAACCTTCCTTAGAATTACCTTGGCAGGTATTGTGATTCACAGGTACCTAGACAGACTGTTAAATGAGATCATATTCAATTCTAAGTCTAGCCGTAGCAGTCATCCAATAAATGTAATCATCATCATCATCATCATCATCATCTTCATCATCATCATCATCATCGTCATCATCATCGTCATCATCATCATCATCTTCTTCATCATCATCCTCATCATCTTCATCATCATCATCATCTTCTTCATCATCATCGTCATCATCATCATCGTCATCGTCATCGTCATCTTCATTGTGATCGTTACTAGATGAATGTTTTGGTCTAAAGCTGTTGTGGAAAATTACTTACTGAGAAAACATGTCATTTCTTGTAAAGGAGTTGGCATACTTAAGCCTATGTATGAATTTCAGAAAGACTTTTATACCCTAGGCTATTGTACATTCATTGCAAATTAGGAAAAAGAAAACTTAACAACCCGACTATTCCATGCACTTCTTTACTCACATTTAGAAGTTGCAGCTACCTCTTGACACATATGATCTGTAGGGGTTAATTTCTGTGGAACTTTAGAAAATAGCACTTTCTAAGTTAGTTTGGAAATACATAAGAAAAAAGACTTTCTTTTACTATTCTTCCAACAGAAAATCAATTTGTAATTACAGAATAAACATGCAAAGAAGAATCCATGGGGAAAGCAGACGTAGCGTGCTCATGTGGTGAATGAACATTTCTGTAAACATAAGCAGGCAGCTCAAGGGTGAACTGCATCCTACAGACAGCAGTAGAAGCTCCACAGTCATGTCCATAATGGGAAACGCTGCTTTTCTATGTTTTCCTCAGAAGAACTGGTAGCCTGCCACCTTCTGTGGAGTATTTGCCACTGGCCACCCCCTCGCCCAGCCCCATCCACTCAAGCCCAGTGGATGTCCAATACATAATATAGGAGAAACCTTCTCACCTAGACTCTGCACTAGTTGATTGCTGGTATTGAAAACAGTTGTGTTCTAAGCTTGAAAGACCTGAGGATGCAGGTTCTCTCCTTATTTAGGTGAGTGGCATTGGTAAAGCCATTTAATCTACCTGATCATCACTTTATTTTTCTTTTTTCTCCATTTATAAATAATACTACCTACTTTATTGAATTATATAGAAACCAAAGTAATAAGCATATAAAATTTCTACTCTTTAGCAGACTTCCTTCCTCTTACCTTCTAAGTATTTGTCAAAGAAAGCAATGAAGGGGAAAGGGTTATCAGAATACAACTTGCCCCTTTTCTGGTGACAGCTCTCTAATTTGGGCAGTTATGATGAAAAACAAAAGAGATAAACATCCACCCAAGATATTTAAATGTAAATGTTTCTACCAAATTTCCATCTGATTAAAAGGTCAAAAAGAAAATAAATTGGCCAGTAGTATTTTAGGCAATAATTTACTGGGCTATTTATTTATTTTAATGGATATAATGACAATAGTTGAGTTTCTATAATTATATCCTCCAAGGCCTAATGTAGGTGTACATCATAAACCAGCACACAATGGCAGCAGAGTCTTATAGCCTTCCCTAACTGATTTATTCCACTAAAGCTTACTCAGAGCTATACAGTGGAGGAGCATTTCTGATTACCAAATCTCCAAGTTCTTCCAAACTTGGGAAGTTATAGTCTTCTCCTTAGCTCTCCTCCTCTTATTTAGAAGTGAGATTTCTGGTCACCTCAGTTATCAGCATATAATGTGTATCATAAATATAGCTGGAAAGAGAGAGGTAATAAATATTAACTTTAAATGAATTGTTTTTAAGAATGGTTTTCTCTTCTGAGCTAAGCTTGTCACTCAGAGCTGATTGCCCACTAAATGGAAGTAAATGGAATTATTATCTGGCCTCCCAGATGAGAGCACATGTGTATTATGTGTCTCCCTATGTGGACAACAGGCTCCAAGAGCACAGAGATGTTTTGCTCACTGGTGTATCCCCAGTATTTAGAACAGTGCCTGGCACCCAAGGAACTCATCAGGCTGAATATGAGAGCTTCAAAAGGTAGTTGCAGTTTAAAATGGAAAATTAAAGAGCCGAAGAATAGAAGAATAAGAAGAAAACAGATTTTCTGCTGTGAAAAGCTAACAATAGGAATCGTTATAAACTGGGAGCATGTGATGGAGAAGCGGAAGTTGTAGGCATCTAAGTGGTCTGTAATAGCCCAGAGCACAATAATTAAAGCTCACTTTGGTGAACAGAGTTATTCAAGAGGTTGGAGTATATTAAGTACCTTTTTTTAAAAAAAAATATGATTGTTTTATTCATCCAAATAAGATGGCATGACAATTTTATACACATAAAAGCATAGCTTGGCAACTTATTTAACAAATTTAAGAGAAATAAATGGAGAAATTGTAAAACAGCACCATACTTAAAGAGCTTAAGCAATGGCTCACAAAAATGGATAAAACAAACCAAGAATCTTTAAGGTTTAGAAATTGAAACCTTAGGCCAGAGAGCCAGAAGCGCTAAATGCAAAACAAGATTCTTGCCCCAAACTACTGCTTGTCAGAATTCTTTCCCCTCCTGTTCTAGTTTGCTAATGCTGCCAGGATGCAAAACACCATAAATTGATTAGCTTTTATAAAGGGGATTTATTTGGTCACACATTACAGTTTTTAGGCCATAAAGTGCCCAAGGTAAGGCATCAACAATTGGCTACCTTCACTGAAGGAGGCCAATGGCTTCCAGAAAACCTCTGTTAGCTGGGAAGGCACATGGCTGGCGTCTGCTCCAAGTTCTGGTTTCAAAATGGCTTTCTCCCAGGACATTATTCTCTAGGCCACAGCTCCTCTTCAAAATGTGACTCTCAGTTGTTCTTGGGGCATTTGTCCTCTCTTAGTTTCTCTGGAGCAAGAGTCTGCTTTCAATGGCCATCTTCAAACTGTCTCTCATCTGCAGCTCCTGTGCATTCTTCAAAGTGTCCCTCTTGGCTGTAGCAGCTTGCTCCTTCTGTGTGATCTTATACAGTGCTCCAGTAATTTAATCCAGACCCACCCTGAATGGGACCCACTCAAAGAATTACAATCTAATCAACGCTGATACATCTGCCCACACAAGATTACATCAAAGATAATGGCATTTGGGGGACATAATACATTCAAACTGGCACACCTCCCATCACTAAATTCTTTCCAGAGCTTGTCCTGCAGGCAAACTCCACCGATGGGGCACACACAGACAGATTCAATGTGCCCTTGCCCCTCCTATGGCCCCTGAGACAAGGAACAAAAATCACCCTCCTTGGAACCAGGGTTACAGGGACGAGGAGTCACGGGAAGCAAATGAAATGCAAGGGGCCCCTCAAAGGAAGACAAGAGGCAGCCCCTGGTGCATTCCCGGCATGTGCAGACAGTCCCATAACAAACTGTCAGAGCTTCCAGCCTCAGTCCCCATCCCGGCCCCGCCTCCTCCTGTTTCCACCCGACAAGGCTCCCTCAGTTTGTGGGTCACAGTGACAAAGCTGAGCTTGCCTCCTGTTTCCTTGATGGTCAACCTTGCAATAAAACTCTTTCTTTTCTCAAAATCCCTATGTCACAGTGTTGGCCTCTGTGTATGTCAGGCAGCAAGGCCTTGCTTGGTAACAAAATCAGAGAAATAAATATTTTATAAAGAATTCTATAAAAGCCAAATTTTTTTTCAGATTCAAGTTTCTGTATTTTAGGAAGAATATTCAGTCAATACTTCATGCTTTATAAATGTGGGTAGTTATGTGTAGGATTAACTACGGAGCTACACAAACCCACAAGCAAATCTTATAGTGCATCTAATAATCATATTTTGAGTAACATTGGTATTAGATAAGTCTAATGTACGATGGGTTAAAGTAAATAAAATAGATTAATGCTAAGAACCAGGATTTTCAGTGTAAGAAAAGAGACAGAAATATAACATTTTAAACAGCAAAGTACATGCCTTGCAATTTTAAATGTGAAGTGGAAATAGCAATTCATTGTTGATTCTCTTGAAAGAAAAAAGAATGCATGTTTCTGAGCTAAAAGCAATGACCCATCCTTTAGCAAAGAGCATTCCTAGTTTCAAAATTGTAATCACTGAAGGCTGTCGTTTTGGTTTGGATGGGCTGCTTTAGCAGTCACCACACAATGGGTTGGGTTAAGCAATGGGAATTCATTGTCTATCATTTTGGGAGCTAAAAGGCTTACATCTTCCCAGCCAGGGTGGGCAGTGCTCCGGGGCAGCCCTGCCACAATCTGGGGGACCCCTGGCTTGCACCTCCACCTCGCATCCCCTCTTGACATCCTCTGCATTCTCTGCCTGTCTCTTACTCTGGCTTCTGGCTTTTCCCTCCTCCCAAGGCCTCCAGTGATATGGGTAAAGTCTCACCTTCATTCAGGTGAGCCACACCAACATAAAACAACAGCTTCAAGGGTTCCTATTTATGATGGGTCATACCCTTAAGGACCTGGATTAAGATTTGGAACATGTCTGAACTTGGGCACAAAATTCAGTCTACAGCAGCCACATTCAACTATGAAGCTCAGAGGTACTCAGGAAAATGGTCAAATTAAGTCCAGGGAAGAAAATGTGTAAGGAGCATCTTGAGCTACCAGAAATCAAGGTAAACTACAAATCCTTGTGGGGGTTGTGTCAAGAGGAAACCAGAGGCAAGCGGAAGGGTATCCACATGGCAAAGTATGGGACCATTCGGACATATAAAGGAATAACATGCAGTGAATTGAAACAAAGTAAATTTTTAAAACCCATGAGTTCCTAATAATACTTTAAAAATTCTCATTACACAGCTCTGGTGGTTGTTAGAGAACCAGCTTATTACCCTGAGAACTGATAAAGGGAAATAATTAAGTATTTGTCCTGATTTTCCTGAAACACGATAGTTCATGAAGGCCATTTTTCCTTATAGAAGAATTCCAGCTACAACAAATATAAACATAATGGTTTGAATATTACTGTTCTGAGAGCCCTATTGAAGCAATGTATTTAAACAGAAATTATTGTTGGCAGCTAAAACCATAAAATAAAAGGCTGATGGGGAATTTTGTAATGCGAACCAGGCTGCCGACAACAAAACCAACTGAGCAACGTTACTGCAGAGAGATGCTCATCGTGCCCTGAGACCACAGAAGTGGGTGCACGCCATCACCCGTGAACGCTCGTCATCAAAACCGTGAACCTGAATCTGGACAACACCTAAGTCTAACCAGCAGCTTACAGGAAATACAGGACGACAGAGGAAGTCCTGAAGGCATGAGAAAGATGCCGGCATCCCGCTCCCAATGTGGCAAATCCCTGTAACACCAGTGATTCGGCTTATTTTACACATGTATGGATTAAGAGACAAAACACATACCAACAAAACGTAAACAAATTAATTGGAAAAGGGAGATTTAAACACTGAGAAGACAGTGGATGACTTGAAAGCAGAGTTCTTATGTTTAGAAACAAAATATTTGCAGATTAGATGCCATGATGGGTCATCCAGTGTGACAGTGGGCGTGGGGTGGTAGATCTCGTTGGGGACAAATGGAACAGGATTGGCAGACTGTGAAGTGCGTGCCTGGAACCCCGGCTGCTGCTTACGCCTGCTTGCGGTGCCGTCATGTAGCTTTTCTCTCTGTGATCCAAGCCGAGAGTGCGCACACAGGCACACACGGTAAAAGTTGGCTGGCGAGGCGATGGGCTGGTATTTCAGCCAGAGCTTGGGGGGCAATGCCTGCAGGTCACACCCCGGTCCCGGGCTTGCTGGGGCCCAGCACACTGACTAGTAAAGAGAAGCTTGTTCAAACATCTACCTCGCCTGGTAGGACACTCCTCATCCCAGAATTAAGGTCACAAAGAAGTGGAAAGATGGTCAAAATAATCGAGGAATGTATGGGCATTGATTCAGGAGAAAGCAAATGATGCTCCATTTTCTCTCCCTGGGAATCAAGGGAAATGTGTACCTAGAGTATAACTGAACTTTCCCCAAGAAAGTCCTGCCGGTTAAAAACCATGTGTTTCCCACAAAACGAATACAAAACCCACCAGAGGTGAAGGAGTTACCCATTCGGACAACATCGCCCATTTTTATGAGTCAGCAATAACGTCTTCGAGATCACAAAATCATGAGACTTTAAATATTTGCCGGGGTGTTTTGAGACAACCCCAAACCTCTTTGCCTCAGCGACAGAGCGCTGTTACTCGGTTGCGTCTCCACTCCAGCCGCGCCACCAGGTCACCCATTGCCTTTTGTTTTCCCCCAAAAGTGAGGGCTCGAGTATCCATTGCCATTCATCTGAATATCTGGTTTGCTCTGTCATTTTCTTTGACAATATGCAAGTCTCGTCTTTAAAAAAAAAATGTTACATATCAAGTCAAAAATATAAAACATAAATTATAGGAAAGAAGTCCTCCTTTTCAAAAAGGCTTCATCGTTGGTTTACTTAGCTATCTCGCAGCTTAGTGCATCACAACTGTAATGCCATTTAAAAAAAAAAAGAACTATCCAAAAATTTTTGGAAAGTATCTATGCTGTAAAGTGAGGTGCGAGTGAATTTTGAAGAACATCGGCCTACTTTCCAGTGACGCGGGGAGGGACAGCAGCAGCCTGTGGATTCCAGGCTCCTGTGTGAGGCGGAAGAGACAAGGTCACCCCACCTGTGAACCCATAAAGCGGGCGTGGCACCCATACCTACCCCTGCTGCGGGAGAGCCAGGCGGGAGCAGCACCTGGGACGCCGGGCGGGTCCGTGACGTCGGCCCTGCTGCCTGGACCATCAGTGCATCCAGCCCATCACAGAGGAAGAGCTCTCCCAGCGGCAGACGCCCAACGTATTCCAGTCACGAAAAGCAATGATTTTTCTTCCAAATCATTAAGATGATATCACTTTCCCTTGGCATAATGCAGAAAGTAGAGTGAGTTGAAAATATTGCTGGGATCACAGGTAGTTTCTATAGAAATATTAATCCTTTCAACAAAGGGCTATGTTTTCTTTTTCTTGAAATAATCCTTAACCCTAAGTTTAGATTTTTGCTATTGCTCATACATTCTGAGGAAATAGGAATGCTCATGTTTTAGGCTATTTTGAAATTTAAAGTTATAGCAGGCTACACAGGGGGAGATTGTGGCAGAATATCTACCTGATCTCAATGTCATTTGGGGGATACAGGCTTGAGTTTCCATTCATTTAAGTCATCACATGCTCACTCTGGATACAGTTTCTCCCAACAATTTGTATGGTGAGTTAAAATTCAGCACATTCCTCATATGGAAAAGAAGGTATGAATGTAAACGCTAGTTTATGCTTAGTCAAGGCCTTGGAAAATCAAGCAGGGAAATCTACTAGGCATACATAAGGTGTGTGAGAAACAAAGAATTCATTTGCCTTGAACTTTCTTAAGAATTGCCTCAGGTCTACATTTTCCTTTCTATGTAATTTGTATATTCCCTAAAATTGTTGATTTCTATTTTCTAAAAATCTCTGGAGTTGTTTTAGTTTGAGGCTATGTGTGCCAGAAAAGGCCCTGTTCTTTTCATCCTTCCCTGTGGGGCAGACCTATTGTGGGAGGGAAATTTGATTAGGTTATTTTAATTGTGATGTGACCCAACTCATTCAAGGTGGGTGTAGTAGTCAGGGTTCTCTTAGGGAAACAGAACCAACAGGACATATTATAAAATTATCTCACACAACTGTGGGATGCACGAGTCCAAATTCCGCAGGGCAGGCCTTTGTGATAAATCCCCATTGTGGTAAATCCCCATTGTAAAAGCCAACCCATTCCTGGAAACTGCATTCCAGCAGCTTTAGCAAATTCAAACAGGCCTTATATTGATTTGGAACTTTAATGAGTGGTGACAAGTAAAGAGATGCACAAATTGAATTTCTAGGACTTATGGTCCCAGATGAAATAATAGCTTTAAATAATAGAAGACCACAAGATAGGCCATTCACTATTTTCTCACATTTTTACTTCTTATTAATGCACCATAAATCAAATAAAAATAATGATGGATATAAGCTAAAATTAAGTGTTAACCACTTTAAATTTGCACAGTTATCTGAAGTCTGGCACATAATTCACATCTTTGGCAGGTTTATATAGTCACCGAATGCACTTTTCTCACCCACACTGTGCTTGTTGTGTGTAATTGTTTTTCATTTACATTATGAGACTTTAATAAGATAGAAATTTTAATAAACATGTTGAACAATTATTAATTTTTAATCATTAATAATCAAATAATTTATAATATTTGATTAAAAGTGTGGTGATGATAGCACAATATTGTAAATGTAATTAATATCACTGAATTGTACACTTGAAAGTGGTTAAATGGGAAATTTTTAATTATGCTACTAAACCTAATTTTATATTTTACTAAAACAAGTTTTTTAAAGGATTATTAAATTGAAGTAGGCAATTAAATCTTAAGTCTGGAGGTTGCCTCATATATCACTGAGCCCGATGGATGTATTTTAGGCTGATGGGGGCTCTAAAAGAGTGCATGTACAGTAGCACGTGTTCTTTTATTTTTCACCCTTCGATGCACACCCTGCTTTTATTCATTGCTCCCAGTTTTTTATATTTTTATACCACTATAACTGACAGTTAAACACAATTGTTTTCCCTAACAGAAAATTCATGAAAATATGTTACTTTAGATATTAATATGACAAATATTTCCTTATTTTTTCATTTTCCTATTGTTCCTTTACATCTTCTTTTCACATCTTTCTTTCCCTTCCTACGTTCTCTTCCTCTTCTGGAGACTGCAGGTGGAATAACATCAGCCTCAAAGTCGCAGCGCGGGTGGAGAGGAGAAAGGGACAGCAAAATGCGATGGCGCATGCGTGAGAAGGCTGATGCGGGGGGAGGTGTGGTGTGAGGCTTTGGGGGGTATGCTGTGTGGAAAATTTGGGGAGTAGGTGTACTTTTGGGGGCTTTGGGGTCTGAGCTCTGTGGAGGGTTTGTGCGTGTGCTGTGTGGAGGCTTTGGGGGTCTGTGCTCTGTGGGGACTTTGGGGGTGTGCTCTGTGGAGACTTTGGGGGTCTGTGCTGCATGGAGGCTTTGGGGGTGTGCTCTGTGGAGGGTTTGGGGATGCACTCTATGGAGGGTTTGGGAACAGCGTGCCCTGCAGCCAGGGAAGCAGAGGCACAGGGATGCATGCAGATGTGCCCTGTGGCAGCTCTGGCAGAAGAGAGGCCAAAATGGTTGTGAATTGGAGAAAGTGAGCAAATACGTTAAGTATATTGATGATGGTTGGAGCTGGCTTTCTCCGAGTCTGAGAAGAGATTTACAATTATGGAAAGGGAACAACCAAAAAGAACTCTAAGTTCTTGCATTGAAACTGGGGGGACTGGAAACATTGGTGTGAGCTCACACACACACACACACACAGAGAGAGACAGATGTGTTTGTGCACACATGTGCGGTGTGCGTATCTGTCTCCTGGGAGGCAAGAATCACTGATCACATCCAGCGCCTGAGTTCTGGTGTATAATCGCCATCCCCGCCGAAAGGAGCCAGTGGTCCTGGGAGAAACGACTGAATTTGGGACAAGAAAAGAGTCTGGAATATTATGTTGAGCTAAAGCGTAAGGAATTAGGAAACGCTCAACTCACGCGTCAGATTGAGGCGGCTCCCCCATGGCCAAATTTAGGACAATTTCAGCATCAAAGTAAATAATTCATTATATATTTATTTATTTCAATGTTCTTGCACTAAAGATCTTGTTTTCATTTGACGTTTTAATATACCTTTGCTCCCCAACTAGACTGCAGCTACTTGAGGACAAGGAACACAGACATTGTCCTCAGGGCGGCCACAGCGGAAGGAATGAGATGTCGCTGCACCACCAGTCCCCTCGTCACCAGCAGCCTCAGGTCATCCGGAGACCCCCTGGGGTTGCGGCCCACTGGCGCTGCTCGTGGACTGGGAATCGCCACTCCCACGGTTGTGCAAACTGCTCTTCCCCCCCCCTTCCGTCCTGGGGTCCCCTGGGCTCTTGTCCTTTGATAGTGGCCACCGTCAACGCCAGGGCTGCGCCCTGACCCAGCGAGGAGACCATGGTGTCTGCTGAGTCTTTGCAGACAGGAATGGGGTCCTTCCAAGGTGGTGAAAGCCCTGAGGTGTGACACGCATGCCAGATGACGGATTATTAGCCAATGGCATCGCGGCTGGTAGATGGAGGGGGAAGAAATGGATCCTGACAGTATCTGAATTCTTGAGCCATTGGTGTTGGGTCCGAGCTGCATCCCTACCTTCTCCGTGTTACTTTTCACAGACGAGGAAACAATTTAGAGAGACTCCAGAGAAAAGAAGTAGAATGCTAATGAACTGCAAATCCCATTCCCGTTGGAGTCTAAAAACATGAACATTTTTCCCAGCATTGGTTTGGCAAAGGTAGAGCTGTGAAAGATGCTTTAATGAATTCACTCTTTGATGTATATGTAGCAGACAGATTTGGGATGTGCTATTCCACTGCTTATGGAGTTTGCATGACTTTACCTAAATATCACATGTTGTAGAATACAAAATGTTGCACAAAGCCATCTCCCATTTCTTTTCCAGTAAACCAAATGTTAAAATACCAGTTTTTGTTAATCAATTACTAAATCTCAAAGTCCATAAATGTTAGTGGGATGGGTAGTAATTGAAATAAGAAGACAAAATGAACACAGAGCAATGAAGTAGAAATAACCCTAAAATGCAAGTAGTAGAAAGTAAGTAATGTAGAATATACTGCCCGTATCTGTGCTGTAGATTCAACACTTGCAAGCTCAGAAACCTTGAGCAGATAATCTAGCCTCTCTGACTTGATACCATCATTTTGAAAATGGGGATAGTAAAATTGCCATCACCATGTTAATATTGCATTAAATAAATTAATATATGTAAAGCCCTTGGAACATCCATTAAATTCTCATATTAGTATTTTTCAATAAGATTATTTTTGTTCATGATGCTACTTTAAAAAAAGGATTTGATTATTAAATTATTTGGGGAATGTTAGGTCACTCAATATGTTAAAAATTGATTCTCAGACATCTAAATCTAATAATACCTTTGCACCTTGTACCCGACATACGTCACTGGCCTAAGATAGGTTATTAAATGGGATTTATCTGTATTTAGCTCCGTGCCAAAGAAGAGTGCATATCTAAGAGTTAAATGGTTGACTTAGTTGTCTAAATCGGCTTCTGCACAAACTCAGTATCATTTAGTACTCAGCAGAGGAGAATTTATTGCTTGATCCTAAAGGACTCCACTGATATTAAAACTTGAAGAAACAACAGGATTCACAAACTTAATCTACCATTTACTTGTTTTATTTCTGGAGGGGGGGATCATATGTATTTTCATTATACCGATGACTGAAAAAGTTGAGAGACTTCATTTTTTATTGGCCATTTAGGCATTTCCTTTTGTGAAATGCCTGATTAAGATTTTGACCATGATTCTTTTGGCTTGTCTGTCTTTTTCTTTCATTTATAGGAGATTATCTATCAATTGATCAATAGATCTTTCATCATCATCTATATATCATCTAATCTACCTATCCATCTGTCTATCTCTATCCATATTCAAGTATGAGACTTTCATCATGTATATGAAATGCAAATATCTCCCCAAATCATCATTTTGTTTTTCACTCTCATAATGGTGTCCTTTTAAGAAAAAATTCTTAATATAACCCAGTTCATTTTTCAGGGAGAATTCTGGCTAGGCTGTCCAGTGGGATGCAGAATGCAGGAAACTGTATCAGGCATCTTCTCTCACTCCTTAGCTCAAGGAAACTGTGTTCAATAATTTACTGTCAATTATATTGACTCCTGAAGAACTCTTATACATAATCTTATTCAGATTAAGGAATTATCTGTCTATTCTTGATCTGCACATATGTGCATTGTTTTAACTTGAATTAGTGTTACAGAGTGCTGAATGTTTATGAAATCCTTTATATTTGATATATTATAAGGTAGTTGTTGATAAGAGCTTTATCAGTCTACCAAGTACTCTTTACCCTGTTTACGGAATCTTCATGTCCCCAACATCATGACATAATAGTACATTTCCATTCAAATATCAAATGAACAATTTATTGAAAAGATCATGTTTTTTGCTTGGTCTTTCAGTATCCCCTTTGTCATAAACTGACTGTATGTTACAAGGCCATGTTTCTGGGTGGGATTATGGTCCCTTTTGCAGTTTGTCTAGCATTGAGTCACTATATTAGTGACTATAGCTTTACAAGCCTTGATAGCCTACTTTAATAGCTCCAGCTTCACTTTTATTTTTGATTGGCTTTGCTATACTTGGCTTTTCATTTACATGTGAATTTTAGAATCAAGTTTTCAATTCTACTCAAAGAATACCTTCTGTATCTTTAACTGTAAGTGCATTGAATCTATAAAGTGATTTTGGAAGATGTGACATATTAAAACTATTGAATCTTCCAAAAGTAAACATGGTATTGCCCTCTGTTTAATTAGTATTTTGCTTTCTCTAAAAAATATTATGAGAAGTCTTGCTCATTATTTGTTAAATTTATGCCTGAATAGAGACACTTATTGACACTAGTTTATTGACATGTTTATTGATACAGTGTGTATGAAACTAATACAAAAAATTCTATCAGTTTCATTTCTATATTTTGTTGCAGCCATATTAAATGTAATTCAGTTTTTAATATTCACTTTATATCCTGTAATATTACTAAATTCATTTATTATTTGCAACTTTTCTGTAATTTTTTTTGGATTTCTACATGCACTGTCAACCTTTTTTGAATAATGCCAATATCATTTCTTACATTCCAATTGATTTAAAAATAATATTTTTCCTACCATACCACTCTGGCTAGGCTGTCCAGTGAAAGGTAGAAATTATATCACTGTTATAATGATATCAGTTATGTCATTCCTTATTTCCAGGAAGCTGCATTCAATAATTAACTATTAATTATATTGATTCCTGAAGAATTTTTGTACATAATCCTATTCAGATTAAAGAAGTACTCTTTTGCTTTTGGTTTGCATATACTCACATTGTTTTAACATGAATGAGTGTTACTGAGTGCTGAATTTTATCAAACCCCTTATATTCAATAATACATATTATAAGGTAGTTGCTGATATATTTTTAACCAATCTAACAGTATTAGTCTCATACTTAAAATATTTCATCCAAAATGAGTTCTAAATTGAGTTCATATCTACTTTCTTATTATTTGTCTTCTATTTGATACATATGCTAAATGTCTTTTTTGTCCATTCTTTTCTTCTTTTGATTTGATAAAATAAATTTAATTTAATTTTCCCTCTATTACCATTGGTGCAGAGGTTGATCTAGAGATTACAACATGCATTCTTGAATAACTAGAGCCTAGTAAACCATTACTTTAACATCTACTCTGATTTTTCTAGAACCTTAGAACACTTAAACCATTTCTTGGCCTCTCATATTTTATATTATCTTGCATTTTAATTCTCTATAATTATTTAAGCCCTGATATTTTATTGGTGGTGTTATTGAATTGATATTCATTTACATTAATCCATATCATATTTAACCTTTTGGGTATTTGAATTTTCTTGTTTTCTCTCTAAATTATCTTTCCTTCTTTCTGAAGAATTACTTTAGTATTTCTCTTTAAGGCTGGTCTGCCAGCAATGATTTCTTTGTTTTGGTTTGTTGTCAATTATCATCTTTCATCACTTTAAAGATCTCATCCCATTAGCTTTGGGCATGCAATATTGTTATTAAAAAATTAGTTAACCATTCTTGTTTTTGCATTGAAAATAATGCTGGTTTTTTTTCCTTAGCCATAATGCTTTTTCCTTTGACTTTTTGGTTTTAAGCAGTTTTTATCCTAATATGCTTCAATATGGTTTAGTTTATGCTCATTCTGCCTAGGGATTATAGATGTTCTGGAAACTGTGGCTTTAATATCTTTCTTTACCTTTGGAGAGTTCTTGGTGACTTTTAATATATACTCAATTTCTGTTATTTTATTTTTTATGTTCTAAAATTTCTTGTTTAATCATTTTTAGACCCCAGTTCTCTGGTGAAATTCTCCTTTTTCACCTCTTTGCTATTGCTGTCTTTATTTTCTTGATTATATGTATTGCAGTGATCTTCAAGTTACTGTTTATGCTCTCTGATGTCTGGATTGCCTAGGGGCCCACTTATTTTGCCTTTTTGCTCTCTCATTTTCAGTTATTTGGTCTTGTCTTTTGGGGTGTCTTGTAAATTTTCACTGAAACATGAATGACATGTATGAAAATGTAGTGTCTGCATGATGTTATCTTGTCCCAGAGAGGATTCAGATTCTTCCTTGCTGGAGTTTAGGATTGTCAACAGCTCCGCCTCTGAGCCTGGGCTTTCCACCAGCCCCCAGCCCTGGTGGGTTGGGAGTTCTGTCTCCATGAGACAAACACAGAAGCATCTCCTCTCTGCTTTTCAAAGGTTTGCGGCTTAACTGCTCAGAGTCTCACCTTGAATTTCAGACAATGATGAATAATTCGAGGGGAGAAGTAACTG
>PVKY010002023.1:0-28026 GCA_004027775.1 Bradypus variegatus | reverse complement strand
TGGTGTGTGTCATAGCAGGTGCATCCCTGGTAGAGTTTGTGTGTGGTGGAAGGAAATGGAAGGGTAGCATCCTTGCTATATTTGAAGATAATTGCTTGTCACCCCGACTTTGTGAGCACCCCCCTTTCCCATGTATTCGTATCTGTGTGTGCCTCACCCTGGGCTCCTGGGGCCTCTCCAGTGGCCCCGCCAACCCACACGGAGCACGACCCAGGCGGGTGTACTGCGCCTCGGGGGAGGTGCCGTGGCCCCTACGCACCTGGCCCCCGCTGCCCCGGGGCATCATTGCTGCAGCCTCACAGGGCGGGGGCTCGAGTCTGCATCCTCCCGGGGTGCACCTGCCCATGGGGGACACTGAGATCCCTCCAGGGATGGCTCCAGGCTGGTGAGAGGGCGCAGATTCGTCCTGGGTTCTCTGGGGTCTCCATCGAGCTCAGTGATACCCCCGGATGGGTGTCTTCGATGGGTGAGCCCTGGGGGTCCCCTCTGTGGGGCTCCCAGCCTGGCTTCTTGGATTCTCCTCCTGAGCTTTGGCACGAGGTGGCTTGAGCAGCGCAGCTGTGTTGTTTGCAGCCCTGGCAGCCGGGCCTGGGCATCCCGTGGAGGAAGTGCTCAGGGCCCGGGATCCAGGGCTCCTCCCAAAGTCACCCTCGTGCAGCCACACTCAGGGCTCTCTCTCCACTCAGCTCGAGAAACCGTTGAAATGCTGGAGACTGCGAGCCGGGGAGCTGCAGGCCGAGGCCGCAGACACGGAAAGGGGCTCCTTAGCTGTGAGCCCAGGCGCGTGCCGCCTTACACTCCCAACCCTTCGGAAAACCTGATTTCATCAGGGGACCCTGCGGCGTGTACCAGAGCCCGGTCTCTAGGCCATCTCCACGGCAGGGCCAGACGGGACGTCCCTCCTCGCCAGCCGCGGGCCTCGGCTACACAGACAGTGAGGTCATTCGGGCCCTCTGAGGCCCTGATAACCTTGTTAGGAAAGTGCAACATATCTCGTGGGTTCCATTTAATTATCTAATTTGTCTGCACGAGTCCTGGCTCCCTATCACCCCAGCACGTGGGCAACCCCATCATCCAGAGGCCAAGCTGCTGTCTGCAGGGTCCCAGGGTCCCAGCCAGCTTTTGGGAGCCAGCCAGGCGGCAGGAGCCTCCCAGGGCACCCCACACAGTCGCCCCCCCACGATCGGGCACCCGGGCCAGGGCAAATGGCAGCAGACACAGCCTTCTGCATTCAAGGGCTTGGCTGAGCAGGAAACCGTTTATACACATGCACATGCACACACATGTGCACACATTCATGCACATGCACACACACACACACTCATGCACTCACACCCATGCACACTCACAGTGCAAACTCATACACACACCCAAACACACATGCATTGCCTACTCATGCAATGTGGATTCACACAACTCTTACACACGTGCACACACACCCATATGCACACACTTATGCACAGGCATGCACACATGCAAACTCACATATACTCAAACACGCTCATGCATGTACTCACATGTGCACTCATGCACTCACCTCCACACACTCAGTGCACACTGACATGCATGCCCATATATGCATTCACACTCATTCACATAAGTGCCCACACGCACACTTGCACACACTCAGTGCACACATATACTCACACGTGCACATGCAAGCACTCTCAGATGCACACTTGCACACATGCATGCCTACTCAATGCACACTCACAAGCATGTGCATACATGCGTTCATATTGGTACATATATGAGCTCACACATGTGCATGCACACACACATGAGTGCACACACGTGCACTCTCACACCACACTCATGTGCACACACACACCCCATCACACTTCTGGCTGGTCCCCTGAGCCCACCAGCGAACCAGGATCCCAAGCTGCAGCGGATTCCCCAGTGCAGACACACTCCTGGGTCTTCCGTCCTTTCCTATCACCTACTTTCCCTCCGGGAGAAAGTGGGGTGTGTCAGCCAATGACTCCGTAGTGATCGACGGAGCCTCTCGTCTCATGTGCCCATTCCCACTGCAAAAGATACACGGAGGGAATCATAGGATTCATTAAACAATTCAGCGAAAAGTGGTTCGTGGCAATTATCTAATTGACAACTAGCATGTCATGGTGCAGTGTCTTGCCACAGATCACGTGTGTGCGTGTGTGCATGGTGTGATTGTGAGCAAGTATGAGTGTGGCCGGGTGTGAGCGAGTGTGTGCACAGGTGTGCGAGTGTGAGTGTGCACGGTCGGTGCTCGGGGTTCCCGCTCATGCCTCTTTCTCCAGCGGATTGCCCTCAGGAGGACCTGGACACCCCCCGGGGGCCCCGAGGGCCAGCAGGTGCCGGGAAGGCACCTCCCCCTGCGTCTGGGCTCACCCACCCGGGCACAGGCCGAGGAGAGGCCGCCGGGGCCCAGGCGCGGGGACAGTGCTGCGGGTCCCTTCCCGAGACTGTTTCCCCTGTCTTTGAGGGACTGGCCTGGGAGTGGTGTCAGCCACAGCACCTCTGGGAAGGAGGGGAGGGACCCCGAGCCTTGAGCCTGGCCCTTGGGGCGGGTCCCGGCTGCGTCTCGGCTCCGCCTGGTTCTTTACTCCCCAGCAGGGCTGGGGCTGGTCCTGGGTGAGCACCAGCCTCTCTGGGCTGCGGTGTCTCCTCCTAGAGCCTCGGGCCGGGCCAGGAGCAGGAGTGGGACGTTCCACAAAGGCGGGTCTGGGTTCCCCTGAAGACTCGGTTGGGAGCTCATAGTTTATGTGTCGGGGGTCCACTCCCCATTTCTATTTCTAGAAGATTTCTCCATGAAGATGCTCTCTCACTGGGCCAGGCTGCGTCAAGGCCCCTTGCTGCACTAAGATTCATGTGCCAGCCACAGGGAAGCCAAGGCCACCCCGATTCCTTCCGGCCTCTGCTCTCCCCCCACGCTGGCACCTGAGCCCTGCCGGGCGGGGGGTGGGGTCAGGGGCATCAGGTGGCTCCTCAGGGGAGTCCTGGACTGAGTGGGAGTGAAAGTGGGGTTCTGGGTGCCACATCTGCCATGGCCACCCCGATGGGGCAGGCAGAGTTCCCCACAGAGACAGCTCTAGGGGGCTCCCCCAGGGTGCGAGCCAAGGCTGCTTCCAGGAGCCAGGGGCTGCGGGAGAGCCCGCCCGTCCGCATGGCAGGGCTCGGGCGAAGCTGTGCGGGCGGAGGGTGGGCCCTGGGGGGCACTGGCAGCGGCTGCCACCCCGGGCAGGCAGACCCCTCCTGTAACCCCCACCCCTTCAGGGCGCAGGGCTGCCCACGGCCGTGGCTCGGCCCCGGAGACCGTCATTCTGGGCTTGGTTCCAGGAGAGCCTCTGGGGCACCAGGACTCGCCCCACCTTGCCGCCCAGAGGACAGTGCTGAGCGACGACTCCCAGGGGGAGGTGGTGAGCCTGGGCCCGGGGTGGCCAGCGGGCACACCAGACGTGGAGAGGCGTCCTCTACTTTTCCAGGTGGGGTTCAAATGTAACGTCACCAGTCTGGGTTAATCACATGGCCAGGCCCCGCAGCTGTCAAGGAACCGGGAAGGAAGGGTGCGCCGTCCTTCACTGGCCCAGCTCCCTTCTTGTCCATGGCTCAGTGACCCACCTGCGCTCCAGGTGCCATGGGTGGTGGGGGCTGTGGCAGTGGGCAGTGGACAGCTGGGCTGGCCTCTCCCGCGCTGGGACCAGGGTCCCTGCCCTTGGGGTCACTGGGGGCAGTGCTTCGCCTTGGCACTAGGGGCCCCCAGGGCACAGCCCCGCACCCAGACGGGGCCTGCTGGAAGAGGTGGACGGCTCTTGCGCAGATGGGCCCTGCCCGTGTCCCATGTCCCTCGGGGGCTGCAGTGTGGCAGGCCAGCGGGACGCCCACCCCTTCCTCCACCAGCCCTGGCGGCTGATGCTCTGGACCTTGCAGCGCCGTCCCACGGCGTGTGCCATCCCCACGGTGGCTGCGCTGGCACCTGGCTGCCGTGCAGTTAGGGGTCCCCTGGTCTTGGGGACCCTCTAAGCCTGCCCAGGTCCCCTCACAGCACAGGAGGAAAGCAACCAGGATTTCTGGCACGGAGGAGAGCCGGTGGGCTGGAGGGTGACGTGTAGGAATTCAGAAGGAAAGGCCGGCTGCCTCCCTATGTGTCCCTTGGTGGGGAAGTTGGCTCTGGCTTTCTAGCTCTGCTCAGCCGTGGCCACTCAGGCCGTGTCCAGGTGCCCGTCGGGCTGTGTCCAGGCGTCTGTCAGGCCCTGCTGGGTCAGTAGCAGGACGGTGGCCCGGGTGGGCTCCGAGCTCGTCCAGTCGATGAGGAGGCCCCAAGGCCACCCTGCAGCCTGGTGGGGTGGGGGGCTCAGGGGTCCGGCTCCCAGGATGTGGCCTTTCCACACTCTGGACCTCGAGACTGAAGTGGGGACCTTTGTATCTTAAGGGGCCACCTCAGCTTTTAAACTCCGTGAACGCCTGATAAGTGTTTTTGTTGGCCTCATAAAACGTGCCCACTGCTCAGTGTACTTTCATAGTGGTACATTTATTGATGCGAATTAAGTGAACATTCTCTCTCTTGTTACTCATCTGACAACTGGTTCTGGAGAGTTCCAGGAGTCATTGCAATGACCGCATGTGAACCCGAGTATCCGACTCGGCCTCTCCTGCTCCGTCAGTGTCCCCCACCCCCCCGGCCTCCGGAAAGGACAGGGGCAGCTTGGAAAGGCAGAGAGGGACGGGTTGCTTTGTAGCTGGGGCTGCTAGGAGCGATGGGTGTGAATGACCTTGAAAATGCCAGGCTTCCATGGGAAGGTCGCCCCCATCTAGGTCAAAATATGTCACTCACAAGATGGAGTTTTTCTGAGGATCCCTGAGGGCCACCCCCTGCCCCCCGAGGGCAGCACGGAGCAGCCAAGGGTCTGACATCCTCCCTGGGCCCCGGCTTCCCTGAGGCCTGCTTTCCCTGGGCCTGGGGGGCTGAGGGGCTTTTAAAATTGTGGCATTTAATTTTGGTGCAGTAGAGTAGAAATGGGGCTTCTGCCCCCGCTCCTGGCCATCACCTCTTTTGAGTCCAGCCCAGATCTGAGAATGAAGCCAATTTGTGCAGCAGGAAAAGGCTGTGCTCTGATAGGGGTTGGGAGCCAGAGGGGGTCCCCAACCCAGTCCTCTGGGTCTTGGGGCCGTGGGGGTGAGGTGCTGGTGCAGGCTGGAACTGGGCCCCCAGGAGAAGTCGGCCCCACAAGCCAGGGCCAGCCTGTGTGTGTGTGGGCAGGCTCTGCCTCACGGCCTGGGGGGCTGGGTCTGCGTAAGTCGGGCTGCAGGCGGCACCCCCAAACCTCCGGCACCATCACAACGTGGCACCTATGGAGCGGGGTGGCCAGAGGAGTCGGAGCACCTCAGAGCCACAAGCCTCCATGACGTGTGTGCAGCCTGGTGCTCGACGGGCACAGGGCACATGGGGGTGGGGGGATTTGCCCCAGGCCACAGCGAGTGGCAGGGCCGGGACTGAGCCCCATGGCCCAGTCGGGGCTTCTCCCTCCTCCCCAGCACCGGGGCCATCCTGCCTTCCCTAGGCTCCTTGCGCGGGCATTTGCACCACCGCGGGGTCTTGGCCTGGGCACCAGCTGCCCCTGGGGACCCCGGGGACCCCGACTCACTGCCCTGGCTCCTGAGCCTGGGGGACAGAAGGGTGTTTGCAAACCCCTCCCCATCTCTCCAGTCCATTCCCTTTTATTTAACACATGTGGAAGGAGCTTCTAGAAAGCCAGGTCATTAATTAGTTTTTGTATCAGTGGGGAGTCATAATTCCAAAATATTTGGATGTTGTGGAAAAGCGTCAGATTAGGGGCCGCTAGCAAGGGATTAGATTTGAGTTCTGTGGACAATTGGGAAGTCACCTGAGGCCCCCCCCGCCCGCCTTCCCGTGTCCCCTCTGGCTGTTGGGGCGTCAGCTTCAACACTCTCTGTGCACCCTGAAACTCCTGGGTTTGTGGATCTGCTGGGTCCAGGGAAGTGGCCGCTCGGACGTCACTCGTTGGCAGCTTCCTGGGCAGTGGATTTTGTGTCGGAGAGACGGTGAGAAGCTGGCACGACAGGGCCCCGGGGAGGGATGGGACGGTGGCAGGTGGGCAGGGGGAGACCCCGGGGACAGGCTTGGTGAGGGTGGAGCCAGTAACAAGCCGGAAAGGAAGCCCCCCAAACCCACCGCTCCTTCCCCAGGGAGAAAATTAAGCAGGCCGAGCCGCTGCGTCCTGCGAGGAGGCTTCCTGTGGGCTCAGCGGGCCCCAAACCCGAGGTGGAGGAGGGGGGCACATGGCCCAAGCCCACCCCCACCCCACGTCCCACCACCGGGGACAAGGCCAGGCAGCTCTCAGGGGTGCACGGCCCCCACACCCAGCTTGCTGCCCCTGGGCAGGGAAGATCATCGGGCCTTTCTCTGGGTTCTGTTGGGGGGCCCTCCTCTGGGGCCCCTGGATGTCCCCAGCTGGTCCTGTGTGGGAATCTGGCAATGTCTTTGGGGTTTGCTCCAACAGCCTCAAGTGCCAGGCCAGGGTGTGTGAAACCCCCTCCCCGAAGTGCACCCCGCATGTGCCCCCTGCCCCGGGAAGTCGAGGAAGCCCCCTCACACCCCCAGGCTTGAATTTCAAATCGATGGGAAACAGACATTTTGGGAAAGCCAGTTCACACGACTGGGCTTTTTCGGGGAGCCCTGCTCCTAACCCTGGGGTCTGGGTGAGTGCGCAGGTGGAGGGGCCAAGGCTGTGCCCAGGAGAGGGGAGGTGATTGCTCAGCAACCAACACTGGACGGCCTGCACGGCCACAGCGTCTGAGCCTTCAGCTCGCAGCTGCTTGCTGTGGCCACCCGACTTTGTCTCTGGACAGCACCCTGGAGTGTGACCCCCACCAGGCCCAGGGCCTGGGAACCCCTCCTGCCCCTCTGCTCTGGAGAAGCCACAGCTCCCAAATGCTCCCAGCACCCAGTAGAGGGGCCTGCACAGGGCCTTATTGGAGGGGGTCCTCTCTCAGGGGTTATGCAATTAAGAGCACCATATGCCCTTTCCTTCCAGAGTGGACCCCCCAACCCCCATGCTGAGGTGGGGTAAAGATGGAGCTGCTCCACGCACCTGCCCCGCCCAGCTCGGAGGCCCCTGTGGCCAGCAGGCAGCTCTGGGGGTTCAGATGGGGCTTTCTTCCCCGTCCATAAGGAATTCTCCAAAGGGTGTGCTTAGATTTGAGTTCTGTGGACAATTGGGAAGTCACCTGAGCCCCCCCGTCCGCCTTCCCGTCTCCCCTCTGGCTGTTGGGGCGTCAGCTTCAACACTCTCTGTGTCTGCGAGGGCAGATGGCGAAGGCTGTTGGCTGTCTCCAAGGCAGCACGTCTAAGCTGTGTCCTGGCAGGACCCGGGTGGGGGCCGGGGCGGGATGGGAGTCGGGGGACAAAAGCATCAGACAAGAGCCCAGTGTCTCCAGGCCTGTGGCCTCTTCCGTCCTGAAGAAGACTTGGCCGTCGGTGGCATCTCTCTGCGTGCCGGTGGACTTGCCCACACCGTGCACCTGGACCGATGGCACTGACTTGGCCCTTTGGTTTTCGTTGTGGCATCACGGAGAGCCGCCTACAGGCGCACAGGGAGGCCTCAGGCCCCACCGCTGGCTTTTAAACATCAGGAAAGGGAGCGCACATTGGGGCCAGGCCGACTACTCTTGGAGCGAAGAGGGTTTGGGTGGGTGGGGGTCTCCTCTTTCCTGTTCTCACCAACCACCTCATCCTCATCTCTCCCAATCGCCTCCCCTCACCTTCAGCCAGGCCCAGGCCCAGACTAAATGTGGACTCCACGTGGGAGCACCTCTCAGACACTCAGGGCTCTTAGCAACACGTGCTCCTCTGCTGGATGAAGCGGGGTAGATGAGGGTCCTTGAGTGTCCTTGAGCCATAATCAGGGGGCAAGGCCACCTCAGTCTCCATTGGGAATCTAGCAAACAAGGTTCCTGCACTGTGAGGCAGTGTTAACCCATCCATCCATCCATCTGTCCATCCACCCATCCATCCATCCATCCTTCTGTCCATCCACCCATCCATCCATCCATCCTTCTGTCCATCCATCCATCCATCCATCCATCCATCCATCCATCCTTCTGTCCATCCACCCATCCATCCATCTATCCATCCATCCATCCATCCATCCATTTATGCATCCATCCATCCTTTTGTCCATCCACCATCCATCCATCCATCTATCCATCCATCCATCCATCCATTTATCCATCCATCCATCTTCCCATCTGTCCATCCATCCATTCGTCATCCGTCCGTCCATCCATCCATCCATCCATCCATCCATCCATCCATCCAACAATCTGTCCATCCACCCACTCATCCATATGTCTATCCATCCATCTGCCATCCATCCAGCCAGCTATCCAACCATCCATTCATCCATCTGCCTGTCTGTCTGTCCAGTGACTCACCCAGAGAGATATATCGAGTGCCCTCACCTGGCAGACACTGCTAGATCCCTTCTCCAGGTTCGAAATTCAGGCCGCAGGGGTTAGGAGTGGGCCTTGTGAGCACCTGTCACTGTGCTGCTCCCACAGTGCTGATGTCACTTCTCCACGGAGCCGAGCTTCCCCACGGGGACTTCGCGAGCTGACAGATCTCTGGGGTCCTGGGCTGTGTGCGTGTTTATGCAAGTGTGAGCACATAAATGCTTGTGTGCATGTGCATGCGTGTGCATGTGTATCTGTGTGTGCATGTGTGTCTGTGCATGTGTGTGCATGTGTAGCTGTGCATGCGTGTGCATGTGTATCTATGCATGTGTGTGTATGCGTGTGTGTATCTGTGCATGCATGTGTATGTGTAGCTGTGCCTGTGTGTGCACGTGTATCTGTGCATGTGTGTGCATGTGTATCTGTGCATGTGTGTGCATGAGTGTGCATGTGTGTCTGTGCATGTGTGTGCATGTATGTGCATGTGTGTGCATGCGTGTGTATGTGTATCTGTGCATGTGTGTGCATGCGTGTGCATGTGTTGAGGCTGCGTGTTCTGTGCTGTGCTCAGGCCAGCTGCCTGTCCTGGAGCTGGGCCTCTGTCCAGGTGGATGGAGCACACAGCTGTCACCCACCCCAGGGACAGTCAGCTTCCGGGATGAAAAGCTATGCCTGTGACCCCTCGCATGCCCGGAGGTCTTCACCAGCCTGGGACCAGCGCGGGGGCTCACGTGGAGACAGCTGCTGCTTGCTGGGGGGAAAACAGGGCACACCAAATCACCGAGCGCCTTTTTGGAGGCTGGCCGTCAAGGCTGGCACTTATTTCCCTCACTAATATTTGATCCCAGAGAGCCCCGATTCACCCTTCCGGAAAAGGCAGTCCTGTTTGGATCAAAAAATAATTAGCAGGGCTTTAAGTGGGGGTTTCAAGTACACATTTAATTTGCGCTGATTAACAGTCATATGCTAAGTAAACACCAGCTGAATATTAAACCCGTACCATTGAGGAGTACGGAACGTGAGGTAATATAGGAAACTCAGTAATTATAACGTTTCTATAACTGGCAATTATATTAATACCAAGCGGCCCTTGTCTTATAAAATTCAAATTAATATGTGCGCATCTGCATAGATCCAAACTCACAACTTTTAATTTAACATGTTAGCGGGGAGTTTTCCTCCGTGAGCCTCGCTTTAAAGAAAACCCCAGCTTCTAAGGCAATTAGGCTGATGAACAAAAAAATAAAATAAAATCAACCTGGGGATTTGTTCCCCCTTCCAAGGCAATCTCCTGATCTGTGAGCGCTTTTGTCTGGAGTTGCTGATTTGAGAGCCGCTGTGTCCTACCGCGCTGTGCTGCCGAGTCCTGTGAGCGCCGCGGCCCCGTCCCAGCGACTTGCCATGGCTCTGCTTGTGCTGATCCATTAGGGTGGGCTGCAGGTGGCCACCGCCGTGCCCCTAAGGGGACTGAGGGGCTGTTGCTGTGGGTGGGGGGCTCGCCCAGGGGAGGATGGGCATCGGTGGTGGGGTCTCGTCCCAGCCAGGCAGGCAGCTGCAGGCGGGGGGCTGTCCGTGCCACCAAGGGCCCTCATGCTCTAGAGGGATGGGGTGGAACTTGGGGGTCGTGTCAGAATGGGGTGCCGGGGGCCGTCACACGCGCTGTGAACACAGAGCAGCCAGCAGCCTTCCAGGTCCAGCTCTGGGTCCCAGCTCCACCGAACCCCATGGGCCCTGTCCCCATGGGCCCTGTTTTAGGTGGCTTCCTTCTCCGCCTCCAGCTCCCCCGGCCCCCCATGACAGCCTGCCCTGTGCCCCTCTGATTTCCGGGCTGCTCTTTACGTTTAGGTGGGAAGGCATGGGTCCTGGGAGGGGGGCGGCATGGGGCCTGAGCAGGGCCTCACCCTTCCTCCCGGACACCCTGAACCCAAGGCTGCCGTCATCTCTGCCTGCAGGACCTGGGGGTGGGGGGGTGGCTGCCTGGCAGCTTCCTCGATGCTGGGCAGGCTGTGGGCTGGGGAGCCAGGCAGGGCCATGGGGGACACGGAGGAAAACGCAGGGAGAGGCACTTTGCTCTGGAAGGGGAAGATCAATCTGAGCAAAAGAAAATGAAACCCAAACTGTGCCGTTAAGAAAGCCCTGATTCATTGGTTCCCGTGAGTGAGCGGTGAATGGAGGGTTTCCGTGAGTCACCCCTCACCCCTCATGGAAATAAACCCCGCTTCTGCACCACCCCAGCGCCAGCCAGCAGCCAGCCTTGCGCTAACCTAGGACCGCAGGAGCCAGGTTCGGGACCACCGTCCTGCCTCCCAGGAGACTCCAGCTGGGTGAGCCGCTCTCTCCCTGCTAATTCCCAAGGAAAGACCTGGGAGAGTCGTCTTCTCTCCGGAAGCGCCCAGGGCTGGTTTGATTTCTGGCTGACAAGTCAAGGCCGGCCGAGGCAGGTGGCAGCACAGGGCGGCCACAGCTTCTTTCTTGGAGGGTTTTAAAAGAAAAATCAAAGCTGCAGGGCTTGGCTGTGGCCCACGCGCAGTGGCCGCTGATTAACATTGTCACAGAATGTCCTTTCCTTTCGGGTCCACGGCATCACTCGTCTATGTTGGGCCGGGCTGCTGTGCTCCAATTTTCACAGCAGTGTCCCGTTAGGGCCAAGCAAAGGGGCCTGCGCCATTGTTCCAAGCAAACGGGGCCCCTGCCCAGCACCTTCCATCTGTCTTCCATTTCCTTCTCCCCGATGCGAGTGGCGTTTCCTCCGTCCCCCTGGGGGAGGCCGAGAGGACAGCCCGTGTCCCCGACACGGCTTCCTGTAAACCAAAATCATCTCCACTTTGCAAAAGATGCCTGTGTCTGGGGGAACAAATGTTTTTGCCTTTTATGTAAAGAAAATCCAGCTCCTTGGAAGGCTTTGGGGACGTGAGAAGGAGAGCCCAGACCAGCCTCGGATCAGAGCTGAAGCGGAGTTTTCTCCCTTCCCTGACCCTCAGGTGCCGGGGCCACCCCTGTGTTACCTCGTCATCCTCTTCAGAGTCGTTCGCTATAATGGACTCCTTTAAATTAATAATGCGTAGAAGGAGATTTACAGCACGTTGCTAAAATATTGTCTTTGCCTTTTATTCATGCATTTGTCACGGTGGCCTCTAATCAGGCTGCGCGGAGAGGGATAAATAATGAAGAGAGAAAAGAACTCTGTCATAATCCAGGGCCATTTGCAAATTCATCACCAATATGCTTGGGCAAGGAGGGACGGAGGAGATGACAAATGGGCGGCCGGGCTAATATATCTCGTCGCCGTCCTCTCCCATTATTCAGATAACCCACTTTGAGCCGTGACGGAGTGAGGGTCCCTTTACCTGAGCAACAGATGGGGCCGGGCCGGGCCCTGGGGCTGCGTGGGACTGTGACCGGCTTGAATTCGGGTCACTTTGGGGGAAGCTGTTCTTGGGGAGGGGCGGGGAATTATCAAAGACGATTTTGGCTGCAAACCCTCGCCGGCCCCTCTCTGCAGAAGGAGGAGTCACAGTTGCTTCTGTGTTCGTGGCTGAGGGCTTTGTGTAGGTCGATGGCCAATGTTAGAAAGAAGACAACTCCAACCCAAAAGGGAAGCAAAAATACACACTGTTTTCCAGTTTGGAGGGCCTCTGTTGGCACGGGGCCAGCGCTGCCCGCTTCCGGCCATGGGGCATTGGGCGTGCGTTCTGAAGCGGCTCTCCCTGGATGGCTTTCGTCCGACAGGGCTTGGGAAGGGGCAGAAAGAAAGCTGCTTCGGGAAATTTCTCTCCAGACTCGACAGGGCTGGACGTACTCAGTGCAGAGGAGCCTCGGGCCCTCTGCTCTTGGCTGTGTGGGTGCTGGTTCCCGGGGGCAGCCCCCAGTGGGCACCCAGATCCCTTGTCTGCTGAGATTGGTGGTGCTGGGGCGTGGGCTTTGCATGCAGCACCATGAGGCAGGTTGGCTGTTCTGTGGCAATGGCTCAGTGATGAGCGAAGGAGTCGCAGAGGGGGCCGGGGGCAGTGGTCCCGGGCTGGCTCAGCATCCTCATCCCAGCGAGCAGAAAGTGGAAGAGGAGGGCACGGGCAGCGGCTGAGCATTGGCAGAAAGTCCAGGTCCCCGGGGAGGGCCGCCGGCTCTCGGACACAAAGTAAACAACAACCACAAATCGAAAAGCAGGGCACCTAGTGAAATTTGAATTTCAGATAAACAGTGTAAGTGCGCCCCAAGGATTGCTTGCATTTTGTTCTGTATTCTATCTGGCTGCCGACACCCAGGTTCCCTGCCCCGAGATGACCCCATTTGAAATAAAATGATGGTGCTGAGTGTGCGTGGAGACTGGGGGGCAGGATTTCCCCTTGGAGACAGCCTCATCTTGTGCTGCCTCTGCGTCTTCTTGAGTGGATGGAATGGGGTCACAGACAAAAAGGAGGAGGTCACAGGGCAAAGACACTGGTTTGCAGGTTCTAGAAGTGTTGGGCCTGCTCTGGGTCTGGAACAGAATTCAGAAAAGCTCCCAGATTTGGTCACAGGAGCTTGTCGGCAAAATACTCATTTGGATGATTCAGATTTGGCTGTGGGTCCAGAGGGCCCGAGAGGGACCCAGGCCAGGCACTGCCCACCAAGGCCACCAACTTTGCCACCAAGAACACTCGGTCTTTCCATCTAAGTCTTTCCCCTAATGCAAACTGTTCGTTCTGATTACCCAAAGAACAGATGCTGTATTTTCTGAATGAAAATATAGAAATATATTTTAAACATGGAAGTCACACATCCCATCATTGGGATATAACATTTGGTGAATTTTCTCAGTTCTGTGTATAACATTTATATCTGCACACACATACACACACACACAGATGTCAATTATTTCACATATTTGGTGTTCCAGTTTGCTAATGCTGCCAGGATGCAAAACACGAGAAATAGGTTGGCTTTTATAAAAGATGGTTTATTTGGTTACAAAGTTAAAGTGTTAAGGCCATAAAGTGTCCAAGGTAATGCATTGACAATCACATACCTTCACTGGAGGATGGCCAATGGCGTCCGGAAAACCTCTGTTAGCTGGGAAGGCATGTGGCTGGTGTCTGCTCCAAGTTCTGGTTTCAAACTGGCTTTCTCCCAGGACGTTCCTCTCTAGGCCAGAGCTCCTCTTCAAAATGTCACTCTCAGTTGCTCTTGGGGCATTTGTCCTCTCTTAGCTTCTCCAGAGCAAAAGTCTGCTTGCAAATGTTGTCTCCAGAATGTCTCTGTAAGCTGCAGCTCCTCTCTCAGCCCCTGTGCTTTCTTCAAAGTGTCCCTCTTGGCTGTAGCAAGCTCACTCCTTCTGTCTGAGCTTATATAGGGCTCCAGTAAACCAATCAAGGCCCACCCTGAATGGATGGGGCCACATGCCCATGGAAATTATCCAATCAGATTTATCACCCACAGTTGGGTGGGCGCATCTCCACGGAAAAACCTAATCCAAACATTCCAACTTAATCAGCACTAATACGTCTGCCCCCAGAAGACTGCATCAAAGAACATGGCTTTTTCTGGGGAACGTAATACATTCAGCCCGGAACATAGGGCACATGTGATATGACCGCCTAGTTCTCCCACATCTCTGACATCTAAACTTTCCCCTTCTGGATCGGCATCAACGACCACCAATCTCAAGCCCCCACATTGGAAGCGAGGCTCCTCTCATTGGATTTATTAGTGGATATTCCCCGGAAATCAGCTTCCCTGCGCCCCGAGAGGGTTTGTGGGGCAGTGACCACAGCGACAAACCAGACCTCACGCCTCACTCTCCAGGGGTTACTTTCCAGAGGGAACTGGACCCAATGTGAATTTTCAGACTTGCTTTCTGTCAAAAATGTGCCATAATAATTTAAATTAGAGATGCTTTTTATGTTTTTAAAACTCACTTTTTCACCCATCCTCGAAACACTGAGGCTTCCTTTCTTTTCTCAGGTCAGATTTGAAAGCTAGTGTTTTCTTTAATGCCAAGCAGTGTCTCCAGCCTCAGAATCTGGTCATTGGGAAAAGAAAAGGGAAACTGAGTCTATGGGTTGTTAAATCACTTTGCTGTGAGGTGAGAGCATCAGCCGGGAGCAGGTGCTGGGAGGTCTCAGTGGGCAGGGGACAGACCCCGGCCGAGGGGGCCACAGGGAGGGGGGAGCACTGGAGGGGGCACGAGGCCTGCTCCTGTTACCGTGAGGTTGTGTGCTCCGGAGGCCCCCAGGCTGCTGGGGGGAGCACTGGCAATGGGAGACGTGAGGTGGGGGAGCCCCAGTGGGGGGTGCTGGCCTCAAGCTGGGTGCTGTGGGGGGCAGGATGGCTCCAGAAGCTACTGGAACGCTTGCTGGTGGGGGCTCCTGGTGCAGCTCAGAGGGTCGGTGAGACACACCTGTGCAGCACTGGTCCAGGCACGCTGCACATCTGCACTCAGGTTGCCAGATAACACAGAAGACATCCCCATTAATTAAATGCAAACTTCAGTAAGGGATGGGTCTTTTCTAGGATAAGTATATCCCAAAAAGTGCATGGGATATACTTATACTGAAAGAAATTCTCCGCTGTGTTTCTGAAATTCAATAATACCTGGGCACCCTCTGTTTTTGTTGGCTCTGGCCACCCCGGTCCGGCCCACTGTGTGTCAGCAGCACGTCCAGGGAAGGGCAGCTGGCAGCAGGTGGCCGGGGTGTTGCAGAGCTCCTGCCATGGCCTGCAGGGCTGGGCCGGCCCCCAGGACTCCAGGGTGAGGCCGTGGACCCTGCCATGGGCGGTTGGGATGGGTGGGAAGAGGACAGCCTGTGACGGAGGCCAGGTTGGATGGGGGGTCGGCTTTGCTTGGCCAGTTACTGACGTTGGACCCCAGCCCACTGTCCTCACTGCCAGGTGCCCGGCGGTGGGGTTGGTTTGAGATGTTGAGCCGTGTTCCCCACTGCCTCCCTTCTGCGTGGGCTCACCGAGCAGCCGTGGAGCACCCACTGTGGACACAGCGTCCTGGAGGACACTCTGCCCACCTGGGGTGGGGTGACGCTGGGCAAGGGGTAGCAGCGAACTGTTGAGAACCTCCTCCCTGGGCCTGGGTCAGATCTGCTGCCCAGAGACGTACCCAGGCCGATGAGACCGGACCGTGAGGTCACTGGATGGAAGGCACACCTTGCTCCAGGTGTGTGCTCCAGCCCCTGGGGATCCAGCTCAATACTCCCAGCTGCACTTGGGGGGGGGCGGGGGAGGGCACTGCTATCCCCAACTCCTGGATAGGTTCAGAGAGGGTGAGCCCCTTGCCCAAGGCCACACAGCATGCCAGGGGCTGTGCCCGTGTTGTCCCACCACGCCGTGCTCAGATGAGATCCCCTGAGGGCTTTTCTCCCTTTTACTTCCCCCTCCCCCCTTGGATATGTTCTTTGTGACACCAGAATCTTCCTTCTCCATCCCTGACGAGCCTGGAGGGGGGCGTCTGGTGGCCGGTCTGTCCTCCTCCCCCAGGGCACCCCCTCTTTAGTCTCCCCCATTTCAAGAGAAACAGGGATTTGCTGACAGCAGCTGGCAGGTGAGGGGAGGCGAGCAGGAAGGAGGCCAATGCGGAATGTTCCGGCAGAACAGAACGGTTTTCAGAGTTTCTCAAAGGAAGGCAAAGGAGCGCCTCAGATCTCACCAGAGAACAGACACAAAAACACGCTCGAAAGTGCTCGGAGAAAAGTTTATTTGGAACTTGGCCCTCGGAGCGGGCCGAAGGCTCTTTGTTTGCCGGTCACAGCCGCACAAAGTATAAATCGACGTGGTTGCCCACATCGCCTCAAAGGCTCGCGCTTCCTCTCTCCTTTGTCCTCGAGCTGATTAGCGGTCGGGCGACGGCGTGAGGAGATGTTGGGGGTAAGAAAATGGGGGTCATTTTGGAAAACCTCTTTGTGGCTGGAGCAGGAATGGGGAGAAAATGAATAGTTATAAGCTCATTTCCATAGAAACGGGCTCATTACCATGCGGGCCGGGCGAGGCAGGGCTCCCTGCCAGCCAACAGGCCGCGGCGCTGAGCGGGCCCAGCTGCGGGAGAGGCGGGTCGGAGCAGGGGCCCCCACCCCGGCAGGCCCCGGGCCAGGGGGTGACCGTCAAGATTTCAGTCCTCGAAATGTCAGACATCTGTGCAGGAGTTTTACGCAGCCTATAGACATTGTCCAGAAAAACATGAACGACGCCGTCCGATTTCTCAGTGCGCGCGGGCAGGGCCGCGGCTCTTATTTGCGCCGTGGTCTGTGTATGGCTTATTGCGGATTTTTCCACGGCACGGTGGTCGCAGCTCTCTGGGCTCCCTGAAGACAGCGCAGAAAAGGGATGGGAGCATTTGGGTAGAAAATCACTTCCTGGACTGTGGCCTTCGAGCTCCCAGGGTCAGGGCCCAGGTCTCCGGCTCGGGAGGGGCTTTGTCGCCGAGCCCACCAGCTGGCAGACCTAGTTGAAAGCTGCCAGGGCACGTTTGCTCTGTGCGGCCCTGCTCCCTCTCGGGGGAAGAGCTGCTGTTTCTGCAAGTCGCTCACTTTCAGCCTCCCAGGCCCCACACTCGCGGATGGGTGCCATCCCATCTCCAGGGCACCCTCATTTTGTGCTGATGGTGTGGCTGGACCTACAGAAGGGGACATGGGTGTCTCTCCCGGAGAAAAAGGATGTCTCCCCAGGAGGGGACAGAAAGGGACACCGCAGGAGGAGTTGCTTTCTCCCCAGACCCGACTTCCTGGGGGGGCCAAATGATCTGAACTCTGAACTCTTCCGAAGACCGTCAGTGATTCGGAGCCCCCGGCCCTTGCCTCAGCCGGAGCTGAACTGCCCCTTGCCCTCTGCCCTCCTTGTGCTTGGTCCCAGCCTGGGACCGTCTCGCTGCCCATTGACCAAACACCCGCTCGCCCCCAGCTTGGCTTCCAGGAAGCGACTGATTCCGGGCGGCAGTGGGCAGGCCTGTGCCCGAGGTCATGAGCTCCTGTCGGGTAAAAGGGGGAAGACGATTGAAAAGATCCCAAACGTAGCAGTTGTCAGGCGCACATCTAACCCTCATGGTCACCCCACGCGGGACGGCTGGGTTATCCCGTCCGAGTGGCAGGAGCTCAGGCGCCGGGAGGTCAGGGGTCATCTGAAGGCACGGTGCTCTCATTTAAACACCTTCTGGCGTGCTTTTCGGGGGAGGCTGCGCCTGGAAACCCCTCATGTGCCCCTGATGTGACCTTGCAGGGTTTTATGAGCCTCGTTGGCTGCTCTGCATCTCTGAGCAGCCACTCAGACAACTCGGCACATAGACCCGAAGCCGCCCAGTGCCAGGCGGGCACTCGGGCAAACGACGGGACGGAGAGTGCGTCCATTGGATAGGAAGAAGCATCGCCAACTTCATCCCGCACCTTTCCAGGAGCTCGGGGAGCGGGTCCACTCCACCCCCAGCTGCCACACCCCATCCCATGGCCCCTGCTGTTCCCCGCAAAACGCTCTGCACTGAGTGTTGGCCTGCTGCCCATGCCCTGCGCCCTCTTCCATCCGCAACCTCCAGAGGCCGCCCCGTGAATTATCCTTCGCTCAGCGTCCGGCCAACAGCTGAAGTGTAATGTGTGATAAACAGGAAACCATTCCGTTCTCGTGGTTTTCTAAGGTTTGAAAAGTGATTTAAAGTAATTTTAGGTTGTCCTGGGGCTGCTGAACACTGTAATAGACAATTTGAGTAGATAAAGTTTTATAAACCAAAGAATTTCTGCCCTCTTGTTTCTAATTTCTAGAAACATGATACCCGTTGGGGCCAATGACACCCGGGAATGTGTTCCTGGTGCGCACAGACACCCCTGGCCGGGGGCGGGGGCTGGGGGTCCGTGACCACGCTGCACAGCGAGCGAGGCCTCCACCTCAGGATGGGAACCTCAGTCCCCGAGGCCGTCCGGAGCCCTGGCTGATTTGCAGAAAACCTTCCCAACGTGCGGCTTGGCTGAGGGGGTCTCGGGACACTGGCTGTGAAGGGTGGAGGAGGTCTGGCTCAGGGCCGGACAGGGCTCTGGGGTGCTCAGGGGGGGCCTGTTAGGATGATGGGGTGCAGCGCTGTGGAAGTAATTCTGGGGTTGTTGGGTGAGCCGCTGGGAAATGGGGACCGTGGTGTCCCGTGGGGATCTGTTGGGGGGGAGGATGAGAGGAAACCCAAGGGACCCGACCCCTCTCCTCCGGCCAACTGGCCACCGTGTCTGTGATGCTTTGGGAAGAGCCTGAGTCTTCCTGGGCAGGGCAGATGGTGTTGGAGGAAAAGCTCCAAGGCCCTTGCTCCCCACCAGCCCTTCCTGGAGGGGCCGTGCCCCGGGAGAATCTGCTCCTGGTGTGGGGACCCCTCTCCTGGCTGAGGCTGGCCTCCTTCGCCATTGGTGCCACTCGGCACACTGACAGACGGCAGGACGCTGGGGAGGGGGTGACATGGCAGTGGGGTGAGTGCTGGAGAAGGGCTTCAGGGAGCTTGCAAGGGGCCTGGGATGGCAGGACAGGGCTGGATGAGTGTCCCCCCAGAATCACCCCACTTGCCATCTGACCGAAACCCTTTAACCACCTGGAAATCATGAATTCCCAAGCCCAGCAATTCTGCCACCTTCCATGCAGCAGAGAAAACCAAATGGGTGCGAACAGGGGGCCTCCCATCGGGCTGCCTCCATGGGGGGCCGTGGAGGGGACTGTGGGGGCCGTCCTTGGAGGGTGTCCAGACCGTCGTTCTCCCGAGTGCCTGGGCCCCACTCTGAGACCAGGGAGGATCCCCCAGACCCAGGGGTGGGACCTGCCCCTCTGCCAGGCCCACTGGGTTTGGCGCCCTGGCTGCTGCGGGCACTACAGCCGGTGCTTCCGCTGGCAGCGCCACTAGGACCTCAGCTGGTCCAGGTGCTGCAGCTGGAACTGCATTCCAGCCACGGCGCCTGCAGCCGCCACTGCTGCCATCACTGCCCCACGGCCGCACCTGCCTCTGCCTCTCCTGCCGACGTGGTCCGAGTGGCTTTCCAGCGACATCACTGAGAGGGTGGCAGCGTAGACAAGGGGGCCCCTGGCTGCCGGGCTGGTGGGGGGGATCCGCACGTCACCGTGGCTGGCAATGGATGCCTGGTCAGACGTGCACCCCGCTGTCGCCATGGAGGGTCCTGCAGACGGTGGGGATGGGAAAGCATCCGCCCTCAATGGCTGTCAGCCTGTCTGCTACACGGGGTCCAGAGAGCCCGGCCTGGCATCCCGGAGAGGACCCTGCCTGAGACGGGCTTCAGCCCTGGCTGCCCTGTGACCGTGGCCCCAGGCGGCAATGCCCGCACCCGCCCCGATGTCCCCTATGGGTCTGCTCCCCGATGGCAGCCTCGCCGGCAGCAGCGGCACAAGCCTCCCTGACATGACCCTCGTGCACACCCTGCTCCCCTGGAGGCCTAAGGCTGGCCCACTGCTGGGAGACGGCGAGAAGGACTGTGCCCTCCAGGGTCCTGGCATCCCCTTTACAGAAAGGATCTCGGGAGAGGCCCCGATCCGAAGCCAGCCGTGAAGGAGGGGCTGCCCCGGTCTCCTGGCAGCCAGGCCCTGGCACAGCCGGCACCTGAGGGCCATTGTGGGGCAGGAGGATCGGGGCCGGGGCAGGGCAGGTCGCTGTGCTTGTCGCCAGGCAGCCGCCTTCCTGTGCAGGGTGGCCAGGGCCCCCGCTCCCCACGGTGGGGCCAGGCTGGGCAGGCGCCCCTCTCATCAGCTCTGCGGAATCGCCTCGGGTTCCACGCCAGGGACCCCGGTTTTCCCCGTTTGCTGGGAACCTCAGGACCCGCGTCACCCAAGTGAGCAAGTGGCTGTTTCAATCTTGCAGCCATCCCATTGAAAGGAACAGGTGGGAAGATTGTGGAGACTTGTAAATTAGTTGCTAATGAGGAAAATTAGGAAACTTGCTGAGGCATAAAAAATGAGAAGTCCAGAGAAAGAAGACAAATGGGCCGGCGGTTTCTCCCTCCCCGCCCCCTCCCCTTGCGCTTTGAAACCCGGTCCAGGCGGCACGGAGACGCAGATCTGACTATCGGGTTCACGGGTGGGAAATTGGCTTAAAATGTAGAGATGATTAATTGCATTCATGTGCAAAAAATGCGCAAAATGAATGCCAGGGAGTGGGGGAGAAGAGGGCTGGCCCTTCCTGAGCCACCTGCCACCTGCCCAGCCCTGGGAGTGCCCCCTCTGACTGCAGGATGACCCCATGTGTCCCCTTTCACGGGTGCGACATTGACGCTCAGAGGCGTAATAAAGACGCTCAGGGAGTAATAAAGCCCCTGGTGGCTGTCGGCCACACCCACTGCCCACCCCTCTCCTGGTGGCTGACGCCCACTGGGGCTGCAGGTTCGAGGACTTGGGGGGGGGCGAGGTGGAGCCCGTGGGAGATGAACTTCCATTTTTGCAAAATGGAAATCCCGAGACCATCAGTGCTTTGAACGTCTGGGTCCCCAGGCCCCAGGAGGGGAAGGGAGGTCCTGGGAGCTGGCACAGCTCTTGTTCCTGGACACATCCCCTCCAAACCCCACCTGTCCCCAAGGTGGAGGGGACATTGCATGTATGAAGTAAGGAAATGTTTGGTGCACCTGGAGGCATTATACATCCCAAGGAGCAGATCCCCAAGCCGGTCATTTAGACCCCACCTTCTGAACATGGACCCTTGGAACATGTTCTCTGGGCGCTCACTGGGACTTGAGGGGTGCGCTCTGCTTAGGCTGCTGAAGTCGCCTCCCCAGCATGGTTTTCTGGGTCCTGCAGTGGGGGAGGTGTCTGCACAGGGTTAGAGCTGAAGCATTGCAATATTGTTGGACCCAGATTCAAATCCCAGAGACACCCACCTCAGATCACGACTTTGGACAAACTGTGGCTTCCCTGGGCCTCAGTTTCCTCCTCTGTAAAACGGGGGTAATGACGGCCTTGTGCCTGGCTTGTGCACGAAGATGAAGCTGGATTATTTGCCAGCAGAGTGCTGGTTCTCTCCATCTTGCCAAGGCTGAACAATGGATGGGGCAGACTCACAACCACGGAGAAAAGCTCAGTGCCGGACGCCACGCCCCGAGGGCAGTGGAGAGCGGTCCCCGCCTGCCCGGCCGCCCTCGGCCCCCGGCCCCCTCTGGACAGCACTGGTCAGGGTCTTGGAGGGAGGAGGACAGGGCGCCCCATGCCCCCCGAGCCTGCACGGCCGCTCCCCTCGCCGTGTCCCCAGGCCGCTCTGGGGTCAGCGCATGCGATCGCTTTTGTCAGCGTGATTAATAGTGGTGGGGACTGTCGTTAATTCACTGCCTAATGGCTGCGACCGCGGCTCCCCGCGTAATCGGGTGATGTATGCGGGGCCCGGGCACTGCGTGGCAGAGGTGAAAATCATTTCGACAAGTCAAATATTGTCACAGGGAACAAATGGCTCTCCCTGTTAATAAAAATTAATGAATTTTTTTCCTTTTTTTTTTTTTCTTTTCACCGCTGACCTGCTAAATGAAGCTGTGCGGTGGCAGAGTGGGGGCTGGCCTGGTGAATTTGAACACTTTATTTGATGGTTAAAACGATAAACGTCTTTATTAGGGTGGGACGGGGCCGGTGGTGCCCATGCAGCGCCCACCTCGTAGGGAAGCCACAGAGCTGGAGGCGGTTCAGGGAGGGGTGCAGGGGCTGGGCCCCCAGGTCTGGAGTGGGTGAGGCCCCCAGGGAGCTCTGCCGCTGCCCCTGGCTCTCTGGCCCAGAGGACAAGGGGGTTTGGGTCCCCCAGACTCATTTCTGCCCCTTGGCCCTGAGGAGCCCCATGTTCTGTAGCCTGGCATTAGTGAGCAGAGCAGAGAGAACCGGGAGCAGGTGCCGGCCAAGGTGTGTGCAGGAGGGGCTTCCTGGCCCCAAGGGCTAGGGCTCAGGGCTCTTCCGCTTTTTCCGGGGGCAGCTTGGTGGTCAAGCCCCCAGCCCTGGCCGCGGAGGGGTGGGTGAGTCCATTGTGGAGGGGCTTGGCCTCGCAGCTCCCTCTTCCTGGGGAGGGGGGGCCTGGGCCAGGGCCGGAGCCAGCCGGGCCTCGGTGCCCACGGGAGGGTCCTTTGGGGGCGGGAAGGTGGCTGCGCCACAGGGAGGGTGTCTCGGGGCCTGAGGCAGGCGGGACCAGCTGGCCCCTCTGCGACCGGTGCCAGTGCCCAGCTCTCGCTCCCAGCAGCGCGGTGGCCAGCACAGCCCAGGGCATCCGTCCATGCTGTAGCCGCCGGGGAAGGTCCCGGGGAGGCAGACTCACCCCCCAGAGCTCTGGCCTCCTTGCTCCCCCCACCCACTCACCCGAGCTCTGCCCGGGCCACGTTCCCAGAGGATCCCACGGGCAGGGAGGCCCTCCAGGTGGAGCAGTGGCACCCCACGGCCATCTGCTGCTTCTTGCCATTTTTGTTTCGGGGCAGCGTGATCTCGCAGCCTGACTTGCTCTGGCCTGTGAACGGCAGCCACAGCCCCGGCTGATAGGAACAAGAAAGATAAATATGGCTATAAATAGTTTGGAGGCGGCTGGGTGTTTGCTCAGCATTTAACCCGTTGCTCGCCCGCTGCATCGCCTGGACCCGGAAAGGAAAGGCAAAGCGGAGACGATGGCATCTGTGGACGTGTTTCCTCGGTGGCAGGTGTGGCCTGGGCACAGGCCCGGCCCAGCTCCCCCATGGCCTGCCCTGCAGAGCCTCCCGCTCGGGTCCCAGCTGCGTCTCCCTGGGCCCTCTGCACCCCAGCAATCTGGCCACAGGCGGGGTGGTGGTCCCGGGAGGAGTGACTATCCCCGCCCCACCCGCACCTCGGCATCTGCCTTCTGAGGCGTCTGAGTTAGCATGTGCATGTGTGTGTGTCCATGTGTGTGTACGTGCACACGTGTGTGTGCATGTGTGCATGTGCGTGCGTGCGTGTGCCTGTGTGCGTGTGTGCGTGTGTGCGTGCGTGTGCGTGCGTGTGTGCGTGCGTGCACGTGTGTGTGCATGTGTGCATGTGTGCGTGTGTGTGTGTGTGTGTGTGTGTGTGTGTGTGTGTGAGTGAGGGTTCCTGACCCACACCCTGACCCTGATGACATGGAGCTGAGCCGTCTCCCTCCCTGCCCTTGGCCTGAGCAAGCCCAGGTCCCTCCCACCACCTGGCACGCCCTGCACCTTGGGGGTCCTTGGTCTGGAAGGTGCCCAGGACCTGAGCTCGTGTGTGGCCTGGAGGTGGGGGCAGCTCAGTCTTGCAGCTGGGTCCTGCCAGCACCTCGCAGCCCCTGGATTGATTGGGGCCTCCTGGGCTCAGCTCTTGGGTGAAGAACACCCCCTCCTGGGGTCTCCGGCCCCCAATCCTAGCATGGGGAGCCCCCTCCAGCAGAACAGAGACTGTGCAACACAGAGCACACCCTAGCTGATCTGGGGTGTGGCGGGGGGCTGCGACCGGGGGAGGGTGATTGTGCCCACAGCTGCCCATGGTCCTGCTTGCTGCTCAGCCCCTCGGACTGGGGGTTGCTGTCCCTCTGGACTCGGCCTCAGTGGTACTGAAGGCAGCAGCTTGCAACCCCGGCACTGCTGCTTTGAGCTCCGCCAGCGTCTTGGAGGTGGGAGAAGCCTGCTTCACAGAGGAGGAGCTGAGTCCAGATTGGGGAGCACCCCCAGGACTCCTGAGAATCAGTGGCCAGGAAGCCAGGACCAACAGGGGTGGCTAGTGGGAAGGCAGCCCGGTGCCCATGGAGGGGCCCCTGCGACCGGCGTGGAGGGGCTGTGGACAAGAATGGGGTTTCAGGCTGGGATCAGCCTGCCAGAACCTCATTCCCAGGGGTCTCAGCCATGCCAGAAGCATGCTGTGGGGTTCTTGGGGCCCAGAGCTGGTGCATTTCAGGGGGCATTTTGGGGGGCCCTGGGGGCTGGCACCCCCCTCGGATGTGTCACCAGTGCAGGTGGGGAAGGGGGAGGAGGCCTAGCACGGAGCGGGCAGATCTGAGCCCTCCCAGGTCTCCCATTGCCCCGGGGCTCGGGGGCGTGGTGCATTAGCCGAGCCGTAAAGGAGAGGAAGAAAGAAGACCAAATCCCATCTCTCTGAAACAAAGAGGCTTTTTACCAGAAACAAGCCGTGATAAAAATTACAGTGGCGTCGCAGGCCATTCCGCACCTGCCCCGGGCGGGGGAAGGCGGCGCGGGGCCGGGACGCTGAGGCTGAAACGGGAGCGCGGCCGCCCTGGGAGCAGGGCGCGGATAAATAATCACCTTAGAATAACGTCTGCGCCATGAGCAGCCTCGCGCCCGCCCTCGGGGCCCGGGTCGTGAGGGCCTGCCTCCGCGGGGACGGGCAGGTGGACGTGGACCGAGGGGTGCAGGCAGCCTGGGGGGGCACCCAGTGGACGTCGCGGGGGTCTGCACGGGCCCACCCAGAGTAGACTCGCACAGGGCCGGGTTGGGGGTGGGGTGGGGGTTCCCAGCAGCTTGTCCCGGCTGCCCTGCAGGTGGGGGGTTCTCTCTGAGCCACGGGGCCACTGACCTTGGGGCGGGGAGTCTGACCTTGAAGCGGCTGAGGCTTGGCCAGCAAGGGGATGAGCACAGGTTATGCTGCACCCCAGCCTCCGAGGGGTTGCTTGGGTCCCCCTCATCTGGGGCCTTTAGTTTCTGTGTGTCAGTTTCTCCGCCCGCGCGATGGGTAGACCAGTGGTCAGCCTCCCAGCTCTCTGGCTCCCTGAGGACCCGGGGCAGGCAGGGAGGTTCTGGTGGGGGGAGCCGGGGATGGGGGGACCACTGCTCCGCAACTAGGCTCTGCCACTGCTGAGGACAGCCCCCCACCCCAGCCTTAGTCCTGGAGGATGCGCTGGACAGCTGTGCTGGGGTGCCAGGAGGCAGCGTGGGGTAACCAGGCTTTGCCACCTGGGGGCTCTGGCACCCTGGGCCAAAGAGGAGGTGGCTGTGTCCGCAGTCCCAGCTGCATCAGTTTCGGAGACAAAAGAAGAGCACACGCACGTGAAAGTGGCACTCTGCGGGGTTGGCCCGCCGAGGAGGAAGCCTGACCTCATTGTCCGGAGGTCTCCGGATGTACCCCGGGCAGGGGGCTCCCCGCTCAGGGTCTGTGGGGTGGCCCCGAGTCAGTGCCCAGCATACTCCGAGGATGGCTGCCAGCCCCGGGCCCTCCTGGGCTCTCCAGGGCTCTAATGACAATTCGGCTCCATCAGCCCTGCAGCTGGGGCTCATGGCTCCCCAGTCCCTGCGGGCAAGGTCTCAGGCGCGGGTTGGGAAAATAAACGGCGATTGATTATTATGAATATTTAGCACGTTTGCAGAACTGCCTCTTCCCGGTGCTATTAATCTGCTGCAGTAATAACAGCTCCTGCGCTGCCTCTGAGGCTCGGGGGCTGCTCGAGGAAGGGAATCAGCAATGAGACCCTGCAAGCGGCCAGGGCCAGCCCCGGGTGGCATCTGTCGGGAGCTGGGGCGTTTCCTGGCCTCCCATGACAGCCGAGATCCAGGGCTGCGGGCGGTTTGTCGGGCTTCCTGGGTTTACCGAAAGCCAAAGGGCCACAGCGGGCTGACTCCCAGTGCTGCGGTTCCCTCTCCAGTGCCCTTCCTCGGGACACTGCCATTCCATGTCCCTTCCTCGGAGGAGGCCTCCTCCACGCCTGCTGCTCCACCTGGACATGGCCATGCAGAAACCCTCACTTAGAAATGAGCACATCACGGCTTTTCTCCAGGAACCGCCTCTCCAGTCTGCCCTTGCTGACGCCTGCTTTACTAGGCGTCTGCCGTAGACCCAGCGGCACTGGCTGTGCCCACCCCCACACCCCTCACTCTCATGGCGGGTGGGATGGTCTTCATGGAACTCGGCTTGTGTGACTTTGGGGCACTACAAGGTCTCTTTTGTTGGCACCTCAGAGGAGCCCAATGTGTGGGGCTCCTCCTAAACCCCTGTTCTGAGAAGTAGAACAAGAGTAAGGGCAGAGAGCCGAAGCCTCACCTGCGAACCCCAAAAGCGTCAGGTGGAGGATGTAGCTCAGTGTGGGAGCCTGGCGGGCCTACGGCGGAACCCCAGAATTCACTCTCATGCCCGCTCCCATCCCTATAAGGCTGCACCAGGCAGGACACGTCTCATGGGTGGAGGGACGGTGGTGAAGGGTCAGCCCTGCCTCCCTTCCCAGCCCCCTTTCAGGAGGAAAGTGGGGGGCAGCCGGGCTGAGCAGGCCCAGGCGTCCTTCTCAGATGAACCAGAGAAGGGGTGCAGAGGAGCCAGGAAGCCACATTCGTGGGCTCCATCCTCAGGGAGGGAATGTTAGTGGGGATGGTGGGTTCCTACCTTCTGCCTTTCCCGTGAAAAACTGCCCTTAGGATCACCCTTAGCTCCCTCCACCCATCCATCCACCCATCCTTTTATCCATCCACTCATCCTACCATCCACCCACCCACTCATCCATCCATCCACCCAGTCAGCCTTCCACCTATCCATCTGTGCCGGTTTGAATGTATTATGTCCCCCCAAACACCATTATCTTTGATGTAATCTTCTGTGGGCAGATGTGTCAGTTTTGATTAGATTGTAATTCTTTGAGTATTTCCATGGAGATGTGCCCCACCCAGCTGTAGGTGATGACTTTGATTGGATAATTTCCATGGAGATGTGGCCCCGCCCATTCAGCTTGGGCCTTGATTAGTTCACTGGAGCACGATATAAGCTCAGACAGAAGGAGTGAGCTTGCTGCAGCCAAGAGGGACACTTTGAAGAACACACAGGGACTGAGAAAGGAGCTGCAGATGAGAGACAGTTTAAAGATGGCCGTTGAAAGCAGAATTTTGCTCTGGAAGAAACTAAGAGAGGAAAAATGCCCAAGAGCAACGAAGAATGACATTTTTGAGGAACTGCAGTCTGGAGAGGAACGTCCTGGGAGAAAGCCATTTTGAAGCCAGAACTTGGAGCAGACACCAGCCATGTGCCTTCCCAGATAACAGAGGCTTTCTGGACACCATTGTCCATCCTCCAGGGAAGGTACCCGATTGTTAATGACTTACCTTGGACACTTTATGGCCTTAAGACTGTAACTGTGTAACCAAATAAACCCCCTTTATAAAAGCCAATTTATTTCTGGTGCTTTGCATTCCAGCAGCATTAGCAAACTGGAACACCATCTGTGCTGGTTTGAATGTATTATGTCCCCCAAACGCCATTATCTTTGATGCAGTCTTGTAGGGCAGACATTTTGGTGTTGATTAGATTGGAGTTGAGTGTTTCCATGGAGACGCACCCCACCCAAGTGTAGGTGATAACTGATTAGATATTCCCAGGGAGGCGTGGCCCCACCCACTGAGGGTGGGCCTTGATCAGTGGAGCCATATAAATGAGCTGAGGGGCAGCAGGAACTCAGTGCACCTGAGAGTGAACTTTTGAAGAGGAGCTACAGCCAAGAGGGACACATTGAAGAACTCACTGGAACTGAGAGAGGAGCTTCAGCTTACAGAGACATTTTGGAGACAGCCTTTGAAAGCAGACTTTTGCTCCAGAGAAGCTAAGAGAGGACAAACAACCCAAGAGCAACCGAAAGTGACATGTTGGAGAGAAGCTGAAGCCTAGAGAGGAACGTCCTGGGAGAAAGCCATTTTGAAACCAGAACTTTGGAGCAGATGC